>JACOMQ010005379.1:0-16780 GCA_014843705.1 Euphrasia arctica | reverse complement strand
TATATATATATATATATATATATAGTTTACATTTGAATTTATTATTTCAAAATTGAAATTTGGTCAAAAATTAAAATTTTAAGTTTTCTAAAAACGAACAAAAAAAATTAAAATTAAACATTTTATTTTTAAGTAAAAATCGAATTTTGAATTTCAAAATTAAAAATATAAAATATAAAAATTAATATAAGTCAATAAAAAAAAAGTGATTCAAACTCTATGAAAATCCATATAAAAGTCAGTCAAACTCTATATAAACTCTGTGGATTTTTTAAATTCACGAAAGTCAATAGACTTTTTAAAGTCCAAAAAAATCAAATGAAATCCTAATTGAATACACCCTCCTAAATGTTATTTTGACTAATATAGAATATCTCAAACTTTTGACTTTAGTAAAAATATTGTAAAACAATTTTATATAATATAGTAATTGATTAAAAATATAAATATACATTAAATATTATTTTTTCTTGATTGAACAAAATATTGCAAATTAGTTGTTATTAAAATGATAAAACAAATTGATTCATTTGATTAAAATTTAAAACATGTTGAGAAAAAGAATCCATTGTTCTTTTTTACTTTTTTGGTTTTAAAACAATAGTCATTTTTTAATTGATATTTTAGGCACCTTAAAAAGATAAATAATTATTTTTATTTATTTTTTACTTTAAAATTCAATTTTACTCTTAATTTTTAATTCACTTAATAAGATAATATCATAAAATTTCTTGTAATTATAAGAAATTTATACAAATTCTATTTAATAATTTTTTTTTTTAAATAATAAAACTTAAAAAAATTTATATAAAATTAATAAAAAATGTTATAAACTCAAGAGAATTGAGAGAGAATAATATAGTAGAAAAATAGACAATATGAAAGGAGAATAAAATTGTTATTTCATTCGTATGGGGAGACCCCTTTATATAAGATACAAAGTAGGGTTTCTATCTTGTTCACCAAGAAAGGGTAAACTAGTCATTCACTAATTAATATATTCATAACACTCCCACTTGAATGACTATTTACAGGATTGCTGTCTCGTTAAAGTCCTTGCCAGGAAAACCCAGTGGGATAAAACTTCGACGAAAGAAAAGAGTACAACTTGCTCCCCCTGATTGTAATCACCGAAGATCTTTGACTTTGTGATCAATCAATCTCATTAAAACATGTAATTAATAAAACCATATAGGAAAAACTTAGTTATTCAAATATACATTTTGGTCTTCAGGACACAACCTTCGAATTGTCGAGTTTCACATTCATTTGTATTATTGTATATTTTTCGTCCTTCAGAGACATGCCTTTACCAGACATCTATATTGACTAGAGCATTCGCAATTGCTATAACTGGCCGGTAACTCTTCTGGAGTATTTGAGATGCGTCTAGTGTTCAATATACATTTCTTGACAATAACGTGAACTTCAATTCACAATCATTTGAACTTTAGGATCAATATCTCACTTTATCTCGAAAATAAACTCATATGGAACATTTTGATGTCTTTATTATTATCGAGTGACGTACATGCCTCGTTAAAAACTCATTATAAAACTCTGTAAGAAAAAATACTCGAGGAAAATAATACATGACATTTACATTTATATTGTGGTGATTGTCTCGTTAAAAACCTTTAACTAAGAAAACTCTGTGGGAAAAACTTAGTATAGGGAAAAAGAGTGCAATCACTGGTCTTCGGGACCAATCACTGGTCTTCGGGACCTTGTCTTCAATATCATTTTTGTCCATAATGACATATGTAATATGATACTATACATGTTCTGATTTTCATTTCCTTTCATTTCAGGAATCTTAAAATCCATCGAGGATTTTCATGTATGTATCATTCGAATGATTTCTACATGTTCAAATCATACATTCATGTATATCTATCGTTGTTGTTGCCATAAATATTAAGTAGCGGAACTTAATGTCATCTTTCAAAATATTTGATTAACATCGAGTTTCTGCGAAAAACTCTTGAGCAACTAATCTCGCTTTTATATCTCACCACATCATTACTCGTTTTTCTTACGAACACCCACGTATATCCTTCTGGGATAATATTTTGAGGTGTGTACTATAGAGTCAAAATATATCTTTTATTTAGCGAGTCATGCTCAGCCTCAATTGCTCGTTTCTTATTTTTCGAGTGTTGCTAGCACACTATCATTGATTTAAGTTTTGGATCCAGTTTTTATATAGCAACTCTTGAGGCAAATATGTCGTTGGCGACTTTCTATTTTTCCATGTTGATGACAATTCTATCAACCAAATCTTTCATTAATTTGACAGATTAAAGTCACTTATTTTAATGAACTTCAGGTTCAATTGATTGGTGCGTGGATCTAGAATTGAAGATCGTTTTCATTCAAAGAAATTTCTCGGCATTTATAACTTTTATGTTCTTATCTCCCCCTAATGCCGGGAAATGATCTTCCAAATATGCAAATCAGCGTAATTGCTATAAACCGATCTTCTGGATCGTGGGCTCGAGATATACCTTATTTTCTATTATTCTCGTTCATAAAAATATGTTTTAGTGGTGATATCAATATAAGTTGCATATGTCAAATTAATTCGCAGATGAGAAATAACAATTTCCACGCACTTAATAATAATCATGATATGCATCATTTTCAGTACATTTGTAGTACTTGTGGGGATAATTAGTAAAGCTCTTCCAGAGCTCACTCTTAGTATGTCATCATTTGCGTAATAATATATTACTAATGATCCTTCAGGGATACAATATCTTTACCAATCATCCTTCGGGGATCAAAATAAATTTAAATATATAATTTTCTCAGAAATTACATTTAATTGAAATCGACAATTTCGATATTCCCATGAATACCCACGTAATAAGATACATTTGTTCTCGATTTTCAAAAGATATCCTTCAGGGATAATTCATACGACGAGAACAATCGAATTTGGTGTCACTATGGATATGATGATGTAACTTTATTAAAAACATTTAGTGTTTTGAACTTTGCTTCTTCGGGAGCATGTAATTTTATTCAAAAACATTTAATGTTTAAATGTTTAAACTTTGCTTTTTCGGGAGCAATCAATAAAAATATTCTTTCAAGAATATTATTTCTTATAAATATCAATATCGATTTAAAATATTTAATGTTTAATTGCTAAACCAGCAATTTGATTTGATATTTTCCCGATTTAATCGTTAATGTTCTTCAGGAACATTTAAAACTTATTGCTACTACGGGAGCAATTTAATTTGATATTTCCAAACTTATTGATATTATCTATTCACTTCATCGTTGTTCTTTGTGTAACGCTCTGGCCCGCTGAGAGGCCGAAGTCCGACCTTAATGTGTCGGCTCGGTTATCAATGACTGCTGTCGAGAGTGATATTCTAGTCCCATTGTACCAACACTTGTATTTTATTGTACCAATATTTTTCTATTCTTGTCTTTTTAGAACAGTTTTTACACACTCGTGCGCACCCGGGACACTTCCCAGGGGTTTATCCATCCCAGATGTTTGTTTTTTCTAGCGCAAATTGTGCTCACTCGTGCGCACTTGGGAAAGTACTTCCCAAGGGGTCACTTATTATAGAATTACTCATCAGTCGTGCGCACCCGAAACACTTCTCAGGGAGTCACTCATTCCAAAATTACTTCAGAGCAAGCACGCTTAACCTTGTAGTTCTTATAGGAGGATGCCCAGAAAAGTAGATGTATTTTGTTGGTATGAGTAACATATTCAATTCCTTTAAGCACCATACATTTTCTGGGGTGTTACAATCACCCCACATTTTATACGCAACGTCCTCGTTGTGCGCCTTACTTACCAAGAACTCTCACAAACTTTTGGGTGGAGCACTTCGTCCCGCAAGACACCCGCAATTCCGGTCGGAATCAGGCTCTGATACCATTTGTAACGCCTCGACCTGTTTAGGGGCCGAAGTTCGACCGACCCTAATGGGCCGGCTCGGTTACCAATAATTGTCGTCTGAAGTGATATTCTGGCTCCACTGTACCAACATAGTTTCTTTTCCAGCACACTCTTTCAGAAAAGAAGATGCATCTGTTGTTATGATCAGTAGCATATTCAATTATTTTAAACACTTGAATTTTCTAAGGCGTTGCACTTTGAACTATTTTACATTTTTAACTTAAAATAAGTAATCGGTGGAGCACTGCATATTTGTTTGAAGGATTTGAAAGAATGGAAGATAATGCAAGCTTTAAAGAGGAACAATAAAATAAAAAATTAGAATAATTTCTATATTTAATTAAAATAATAAATAAAATATAATAAATTATATTTCATTAATTTACCCCAAATTTGTAGTTTAATATTTTAAATATTTTATACTCTGTATTTAATTATAATAGTAAATAAAATATTTAACTTTCTTGATAATCTATAAATTATTTCATTTATAGAATATTAATTCAATATTACAATTTTTTTAAGAAATAGTACTTTAGTATCGTAATTAAATATATTTTTAGTCTCATAATAAGTGTCATACTTTAGTTATTTGGACGTTCTCGTAATAATATACACACTTATGATTTATTTTTTAAATCTTAGTAGACATAAATGGTCTAATTATCCATAACAATAATTGAACTCATATAAAATTTATAAAAAATGAATGAGTTTGAATTAAATTGGATGAATAATATTTTAGAAAGAATTAAATTATTTACCTGAAATCATTTATCTTAATTTTTTTTATTTTCCATTTTTGTAAAAATTTCAGAATAAATTAAATCAATTTCAACAAGTTAACCGAATGTATATGAATTAAACGAAATTCAACTGATTTTCTTATAATAATTATAATAATAAAATTTATCTTAATTACAATTAGTCAAACCAAAGTATTTATCCTAAGTATAGTATTTTTTTATAATATCAAAAATCAATTTTTTTTTTCTCTAAAAGTAAGTTATTATTAAAACATAGGAATTGAATTGACCGTATATGAATTAAAAATTCAATTAATTTTTTTATTATAATTATAATAATGAAATTTATCTTAATTACAATTAGTCAAATCAAAGTATTTATCCTAATTATAAAATTTTTTTATAATATCAAAAATCAAAGTATTTTTTCTCTAAAATTAGCTTATTATTAAAACATTAGAACTCAATGTATACGAATTAAATGAAATACAATTAATTTTTTTTATAATAATTATAATAATGAAATTTATTTTAATTACAATTAGTCAAACCAAAGTATTTATCCTAATTATAGTATTTTTTTTTATAATATCAAAAATCAAAATATTTTTTCTCTAAAATTAGCTTATTATTAAAACATAAGGAGTAATGAACAATATTAGATTACAGTATTAACTAAATTATCAATTGAAATTATTTAATTACTATATCATCGAGGAACGGAGTATAAAATTATACTCGTCATCTCATTACTCTATGCGGTGTGCCCCCTTTCATTCTGATTTTATACAAGTTTTGCAGGTTCATTTCTCTCTTTACATATGCATATATTCTGTATGCGTAGCTCTAGATATATATAGACTGATAAATCTCGATTCTATTTTCGTCGAGTCGCCGTTTTTCCGGAATTTTAATAGCCGGCGATCTCTCCGGTCAGTGGTATGTTTGCCTTTTCGCTTCTACGATGCGTGGGCTATATGCCGGTGGCCGATCACCTGAATTCAATCCCTAGAACTAAGTGTTATTGATTCTCGCATATTCTGATTTGTTTTTATTGTTCTGATTTCTTATTTGAGTTGTGGGAATTATGAGGGATCCAACAAACACATGAGTGTGCGGCCGGTGCTGGTTTTTTGCTTTATTTGGAGTATTTGATTATTTCTTGTGTGGGCTATCGTTTGCGAATAAATGGTTGAACTGTACGTATCTGTTCTTACCTTTTTTGGGTTTATTGCTCCACTGTTATGCATTGAAGTTTGAATGCTTCGATTGATTTCCTGTTCGGGTATATTGGATCTAATGAAGTATGGTTAGAATTAGCATTCATTGGTAGCATATGTGTTTAATTAATGTCGAAACGACTTGTTTCATACGCTGTGGGATTCTGTTTCGTTGGTATGTTACTTTGCCTCGTGGAGCATATTGGTTCAAATGCCATCCACGTGGCTATTTCTGGTTATGGAATTAGAAATCCTGTGAATAGTCTTGTGTATCTACTGACTGTTCGATATTGTACGTATATGCTACTTACCTATCCAGCTAATCATTGGAATTTGGAAATTCTATATTTACAATTTGTATCTAGGTTTTCCAATTTTATGAAACGCATTAGTTGCAACTTGAAATGCGCTGCCCACGTGAGTGAATTTCGGTTGATATCAGCCAAGTTCAAACAAGTAGATTATATGCTGTCATTTGACAAATTATTTGTACCGAGTTTTTGGGGACAACTAATCCAATTTATATTTGTTTTTTAGGTTCTCAATAATTTCAAATTTGGTCATCTAATAATCATGAGGCGATTTACTTTCTGAATTATGGCTAATTTTTCCGAGAAATGTTTTATCAATTTTCTGATAAGCTTTATCTAAGCAAGTTAATGAATATGACACATTCTTCGTATAGTGGTTACCTTTTTTCTTTTACTGATTGGAATGATTTTTCTCTGTATCCGTTGTGGTTGATTTTGTAGTATGTACTTTTATGCAGTGCCCTGTAGGAGTCGATCGTTGTTTGGAGCTTAAATGGCTACTGCAAAGGTCTGCACTAGCGGAAATCTCAATGCCATGAAACCAGAAGAAGGGAATGATACTCTAGACACTTTCATAAAACATGCTATTGGAAAGGAGCCTCTTCTTCCTTTTTCAAGAACATCGGATAATCCAATAAAGTGGATTCGGTTGCTTCATGCTTTAGACCAGCCAGGTGTGTAAATGCCTTTTATTTTCTTAAAGTTAAATACGCGAAATTATTATGGGAAGTCTACTTACTCTCACCTGTCATATTTTTTTAATATAAATAGTTTGGCGTTCTATCTGAGATTTGGTGATAATTGTGGAGAAGAAAGATTCCCGTGTGATGTGCGTATAAACTTGAACACTACATCCCTGGTGATGGCATTAAATGTTTCTATATATTTTGGATCTGTATGTTGTAGTTAATTTCCAACTATGCGAATACTATTTCACAATCGGACACATATGAACAGTTGCATTTTTAATAAAAGCTCTGTTAAGATTTATTTCTAGTACTGATCAATAATTGAGTTTGCCAGAGCCCATATTCTTGGCTGGTATAAAGGAAAGATCTAGGGTTCTATTAGCCAATACTCCTGTGGTGACTCTTATTTTTCTTTAAATAATAAAGCTCTCTGCCTCTCAGCAATTAGCCTTTTTTGACACCAGTTCAACCCACTGTCCACTGATTTATAATTCATAGATACTAAAATGCCATAAACAATATAGAACTTGTCTGTGGAGGCCTGTGTTACCTAAACCAAAGACCAAAGTTTATTTGAATCTCTCTGCATTTTACTTCCGGCATATCAAAGCATTTTGGCCGTATCAATTATTGGAGATTACAACAAGAAGAATAGAGATAGATAGAAAGCAATCCTATGTGGGTGTAAGTGGGTTGTCAAGCACATCATCTGAGGCGAGCTTGTAAATTATAGAAAAAAATATTTTGATGTTTATTGTTCAATTAAATGCTATGATTTCCTTTGTCGTCTCTCTTGGTCTCTGGTGGATCTATCAGCTTCCAGAACAGAATGTGTTAAAGTTTAGATACTAATATTTGTTTCTTCTTTTACTTGCAGATTTCGCTGGTTGGCCATTGGTGACTCCTGTCAAAGTTCAGATGCAAAAGTGCGAGAAGTGTCCCCTGGAGTTTTGCTCACCAATTAATTACAGGAGACACATTCGAGTGCATCGCAAATCTTTAAATGTCAACAAGGTTATCTCTTTTTCCTCGTATTTTCAAGAAACACAAACAAACTGATGCCTACTTTTCTTTTACAATTGGCTTTGATTTATTATAGATATGTTATTTTTTTCTGTTGTTTGTTTGTTTCTGTAAGATACGATAACAGTTTTTTTCTTTTTCTAATGCTTGTGACCACACTATGCAGGATACTATAAAAAATAGGGGTTTATTGGCTTCATTTTGGGACAAGGTCATTAGTATTCCTGTTTTATGTTCATTTCTCGCTATTTCCTCTAGTATGTTCCATATTAAGATTACTGTTGTGCTATGCAGATCTCGTTGGAGCAGGTTAAGGAAGTACTATCATTTAATAATGTGATGCTTAAGGTAGTCTTCTTGGTTTCCCTTTTAGTCACTTTGTAGTTTGTTTATTTGCATAACATTTTATCTTACTTTAGAAGTCATTATGTCTAACATAATGTTCAGGTAACTGATTCATTGTAGATTATTTTTGTGCTCTCATGCCTACTGAGCATGGAGAACTATGTACATTTAAGACTAATATGGTCCATGCAATTTATTGCTCTATTAATTATAATTTTGGTCTTGGGAATCATGAGTACCTATTTTGATAATATCATTATAGTGAAGTTCGGCTTTTAAAAGATTGATTACTTGGCCTAAGAATCAACGAAAACTAAAAAGTAAAGTAAGATCTTCCCATTAGTATTCTGTAAAACTAAGTCAGTTTCTCTTGTAGGAAATATAAGAACATGCAGTGATAATTCACTATGTTCATGATTTTCTAATTTGTTGGTAGAAATTTCTACACACCTTCATCGGCTGTTGTTCAAAATTGGCTTAACTATTTTCCTATTCTTCCAAATTATGTTTCAATCTGTTTGCGTCTAAATTGGGGTTCCATGGATTTTGGAGTTGCAAGTTATTTTTGTCTCTTGTATGATAACTTATATGAAGAAACTTATCATTGATAAGAATTTCTACATGTCTCGGTGAGAAGATATGGGAATCGTTTCAATCTTTTCCAGAAAAAGCAATGTAGTGTATACATTATTCGATATTTATTGCATTATTAACCTTATTTGATTGTAAAATGTGCCAATATTGAAGTTTGTTAGAAGAAGCCATGTTCAATTGTGATAAAATAAAAAAAGGCTTACGGACACTTCAAACGATACTTTACATCTATTCAAGTGTTTGGATTGTGTATTTATTTTCTAATTTTGTGTTCTGCACCGTCCCTATCAAGCTTTCTTGATTTATTAAAGGATAATATTATCATCTACTTTATCACTTGAGAATATTAATTTACATGCAACTCTGACAAGATCAATTTCAGTCGTTACATTTGCTTTTTATTCATGAATACTTAGCTGACCTCCTATTTAACCTCATGTATTTTATGTCACATCATGTGTATATCAGATTTCATTTGGTTATATGTTATCCTCTCAGGATATTCCAGGATCATCCTTTATAGAGGCTTTGGCAACATCTGTCCACAAAGCCGGGATTTGGACTCTTCCGCCTCTCTATGTGAAGGCTGCCAAAGCGCTTTTGGTGAGGATGCTCATTAATTTTTATCATATTGTTGTCCCTGTTCGGTTACCCCCACCTCTCATGGCTAGCTTCCCTTAACAATTGTTTTACAAAAAAAATCTTCCTTCAATCACAGGATATCTTTCATGCTAGACCTTCCGGACCACCGCTAATATCCTCTCAGGAATTATTTAGCATCCTTGATGGTGCTAGTGAGCAAACATTTTTATGTGCTGGGTCTGCTGTTTCTGTGCAGAAGTATGTTTTTGATGGCGAACCTTCTAATAATTGCCTCGAGTTGAAGAATGTGATTGCTTGCACTAGCTTTCTTTTCGAACGGCAACTGGTACTCACTCTTATATTCTCCTGTTTTCTTTTGTTAAATTCCTATTATTGGCAAAACAAGCATGCAAGAGAAACCCTGTTGTTTAACTCCAAACAAAACAAGCATGCAAGAGAAACCCATGTTTTTTAGATTAATGTAAGCCTGAAAAGAAGCAGAGAAGGACAAAGCATGTTCATATTTGTTAAACCTATATTTCCGAACCACATTTATATCAATAATTAAGCCTTCTTTAGGTTTTAGCTTCAACCGAATTTATCTTTTCGCTTTATGTGAGTGGTATGTTGCTGAAGAAGAGTTAGTTTTTTCTTCCTTTCTACATCCTCCCCTGAGGTCCTACTCCCATGTTCGCTTAGGTGTCTATTCCTGTAGTAAATTGATATATTTTGTGGTCATCTTTATGCTTTATAACTAGGTAAAAGTTTGGACTGATGACAAAGATGCAGAGGCATTTAGATGTCAGATACTGCTTGTGGAGGAAGAAGAAATTGCTCAGAAAAAGTAGGTATATTCCAGTTGCTAATGCAATAAGTTCTAAGCAAAGGGATTTCTTGGCAAACAGTTAACCTCCTTTGGATAATTATTACTTTGTTTTGATGTTTTATCCAGGCAAGCGATGCTTTTGGAGAAGAAAAGACAGAAAAAGCTCCGCAAGGAACAGAAAGTGAAGGAACAATTCTATGGTAATATGGATCTCAATGTTGATGTAGTAGACCGGTCTGCTTCAGCTGAAGCATCCAGGTCTTCTTCCCCATCCGCTACCAGTTCAAATTCACCTGATATTCCCACAAGTCAAGATTCTCCCCTAGAACCAACACAGCACCAAATCAAAGAATCAAATGAAGAAGAAATCGAGACACCGCTTGATATCCCCAATGAACATATCAAACAGGATGATGATTCTCAGACTACCAAACTCCAGATGGTGGGCCCCAATGGTAATCGGCACCCAGCCACCAACCTTTGGCAGGCTTCCCCCAATCCTCAAAGGGAAAGCCGATTCGGATTCAATCTCCAAACATTAAAATCAAAACATACTATGCACAAGCCCTGCCCATCCAAAGACCGAAATCTGCTAAATGGGAACAAAATCTGGACAAAGAAACTCAAAATTGGAACCGAAGAGGGGGAGAACCAGAAGCCACTGCCACCTTCTCAGGGAGAGATGGATGACCATGTGGAAGAAAATGACTGTGAGGTGATAATCGGTTCAATATCTGTGACCCTGAAAACTTCAGCTGCTAAGCAGCAAGATTATTGCTCGAGTGAAATGCCTGATAAGATAAATGCTTTGGAAAATTCAACGAAAGCTAATCACGTTCAGGCTGGAAATAGCCGAGTGGCTTCTAAACATCAGAGGCCTGTCTACCATGTTGAAACTATACGTGACCTGCTGCCTTTAGATAGAGGTAACTTTGCCTTTGAGGGGGCTGCTTCGTCAGAAATGGTTTCAACTCGGATTCTGTCTAGTGAGACATCTGAGGAGCAACCAGAATCCAGAGACCGTTTCGATAACCTGAAAAGTTTCCCTTTCTCACTTGCTGCTGCTAGAGAGTTTCTCGATCGAAGTACGTTTTTGTAACCTTTAGGGCTAATTAGAAAAGTTACCCTTTATGGTTTGCCTAACTACAAGAAAAGCCAATAATTATCTTTCCAAATCACAAATACCCATTATGGTTTGTATTCTCTTAACATGTACCGTTAAGCTTGTGTAATATAAGCAATTAGCGTGGGTATTTGTGTTTTTGAAAGATTGTTGTGTTTCTTTTCTATTATGATTAGGGATAATTACAAAAAAAAAAAAGTAATCTCGACGTTTGGCCTAGTTAAAAAATCCAAGCTAACTTTAAACTATAATATATTTATAAATGTGAAGGGGATGTAAGGACAATAAAATATTTTTCCTGGTTTTAGACAATGATTGTTTGTTCAATATAATTGCAGGGTGGAAGGAGGCAATCTCATCTGAGCATGTTATGTTAGTGCTTTCAGAGCCCAAGCCTCCAGGATCCTCTAATGTTCAGCCTGCAAGTTGTAATGCATCGAATCCTCCTAATAATCAAACCGAAAGAAATATTCAAGTAAGGATTAGTAAAAAGCCGGAGAAGGGTGTGAAAGTCGGGTACTTGCCCAAACAGAAAGCCGCTCCCTAGGATAAAAATGTGAGTAATGAATAGTTGGTTTCAGCTTTTAGCCAATACATTATCAGCAGAGGTTCCAGTTTTACCAGTGGGTCTTCTTCTGTGGGAAAAAAATATGGAGAAGTTTCTCTTAAGAGTAAATGGATTTTTACCTTTTTATTTTTTGTTCGAGAAGGGGCGATAGATCAAATTATACAGGTTTTTGTTGTTTGGTAATGGTGATAGATCGATTTATACAGGTTTTGTTGTTTGGCGAGGGTGCTTATCGAGGCAATTGTAGAGGCGATTAAAGTTACCCGTCTATATTTTTCCTGTTTTAAGTATAAATTGAGGATGAGCTGTTTGTACTTCATTACAGTATTTATGTTTTTGACCATATATGATGAAATTACTAGTCAAAATGAAGCCATGGTTTTTCATCCTTTTGAATTTACAAATTTGATATTTTTGTGTGATAATGGTGAATGAAAAGTGAATTTTTTACTTTATAAATCGAATTATCCAAGGTTCAAATGACTAAATTTGAAATCGAGCTACTGTTGAAACACAATCACACATTCAATCCCTAATAATTTTGGCATTGGATCTATAGTAAATCTTAAACGCCCTAGGCAGAAAAACAGGCAACAGAAACCCAAACAAATTGAAGCACCAAAATGCCATGTTCGCAACAGCCAGAGCTCGTCCAACGTGCACTCTCCTCCACACACTCCCTCCGCCGTCCACCTTCCAGATCTCAATCCTCAACCACTCAACAATCGTGAAAATCCTCCTCGAGTTGTAAAATACCGGCACGAAAACGCGAACCGGCAGCGAGAAATTGCCGGCGAACGAGACCCCCTCCATGAAAACCTGGCTCGCCAGTAAGAACAAGTGCGGCGCCGCCGCCCTGATCCCCTCTTTATCCTCATCGAAGATGCCTTCGAGTATGTACGCGATCGGGAGTAATAATCCGATCACCGCCCCGGCGGAGACGTAGATGCCGAGAATCGCGTGTATATCGCCGAAAACCGGCGGATCGGGGCGCGGGGAGGTCGCCGGGAACGCGAATCTGGATATGAAGCACATGTAGATCAGGGAGAAGGCGACGAAGGCGAGGTCGGCGGCGCTCACCATGCCGGCGGCGGAGAGGAGGATAGCGATGGCGAGCATGTTGAGCTGCCGGAAATTGAAGAAGCTTCGAGGTTTTGCAGCGGTCTTCGGGGCGGCGTCAGGATCGTGCAGTATTCCTTTAGGTATGTTTACATCGCTTGATTGATCGATTCCGTCTGACATTTTCTTCACAGTTGGAATTGGTTCCACTGGAATTTTTATTTTTTTGAAAATGTGGAGAAGAGAAGTGTGTTTTTAGGAAGTGTTGATTAGTAATGTGTGGAGGCCCGGAGGATATGGATATGTCAGACTTGTCAGAGAGACTACTACTATAGTCGTCGATTTACTCATAGAGTCGTGCTTTAATTTTGTATTATCAAAAATTATTATTATTATTATTATAAAAAAAATAGTATTCTTTTGGTGTACATGATGACACTCGGAAAAGTAGTTATGTGCGTGCCTCACCGGAAGCTCTTATTGAAAAACAGAAATGAAAATCAACTCCCAATTAGGCATTAGCCTCTTATGAGAGCCATACCAACAGCAGTTACAATCAGCGTTGACGGCACTCCGAACTTGAGATGACTCCAAAAGGATAAGTTGTACCCAAAGTGCTGGGCCCGACGGGCCTGCTCGCACACAATCAAGTTAGCCGCTGAACCCAGCAACGAAAGGTTTCCACCCACCGTGCTGACCCAAGCTAAGATGAGCCACGCTCTCCTCTCGCTTGCCGGTGATATCGCAGATGCCGATGCCACCACCCGTACGCCCAGCAGCAGGACTGAAAAACGAAAAAAAAACAAAAAATTACTACAATTACTCTATGGCAAGCCTTAAATTATGAACATCATACCTGTAGGTACATTAGAAGCCACATTTGATAGGACAAGTATAACAAGTGTCAATACTGTGGTTCCGCTTATCCGATCGATTTGCGCATAAGGCTCCATGAATTCCCACGCCGTGTTCGGAATACCCGTTTTATTAAAACCATCCACCGTTATGAACATCCCGCAAAAGAATAGCAACAGCGAATACGACACCTAAACAACAACGATTTCAACTATACAGTTCGAGCTTTTAGATGAAATGACTTGTAGCAAATAGTATTACCTTTTCAAGGCTCGGCCTTGCGTCTCTAAAATCAAGAATGATCAGAGTGAGCGCAGCCGTGATGGCCGCCCACGACATATTGACACCCATGAGCAAAGACACCAGCATACCCAAAGTGACGACGTAAACAGACGTTTTCCACAACGTCCTCGTCCACTTCTTCGAAAACCCGAACCCACCCCCAACGCGGGGCGTGCCAATCTCGATCCCATTCACGGCATACGGCTGCGAAGAAAAAGCCTCGAGACTCCCGGTTTCAACCTTTCGAATCTCACTCTCTCTACAATTGACGCTATTGCCCTCGGACCGGTTCCTAAGCGTGGATGACCCCTCCAACTCATCGGAGTCGTCGATCTCTCGGTTCAAGTGGGCCATAGTCGCCGGAGAGAAGCGGTGCGAGTTTACTTCTTCCTCCCGGACAACTTCCTCCACCTCCTCCTCGTCCTTTTGAACGGACAACACCTTCCAATACATGATCAGGAGGATGGCGGCGTTCACGCACATGCCCGCCAGCATGGCGGGGAGGATTCCGACGAGGAATCCCCCGAAAGTGATCTTACTGAGGACGGCTATCACCAGGTTCTGGGGGTTTCCGATGGGGGTGGCAGCGGACCCTATGTTGGCGCTGGAGGATAGGGCTAGGAGGAAGGGGTGAGGGGGGAGGTTTTTTTGTCTGGCGATTTTCAAGACGAACTCGGTCAAAACGACACAGGAGGTGTCGTTGGTGAAGAGGGCGCTGCAAACGGCGGAGACCAGACAGATCCGGCAGAGGAGGTCCTTTGGGCCTCGGGTTTTCCAGGACAGCAATTTGCCGAGGTATTGGAACATGTCGGCGCGTTCGAGGTAGATGCTGACGACCATGGTGCCGAAGAGGAGGCCGACTGGCCGAGGATGGGGAGGTCGATGGCGGTGTAGGCTTGCTCCGGGGAGATGACTTGGAAGAGGACCATCAGCATGGCGCCGAGGAGGGAACCGGCGGTTCGGCCGATGGGGAGGAACGGGACGGCCGGGAATACGGCGAGAACCCAGAACACGGCGAAGGCGAACGAGCCGAGAACCACTTTTGGAGTTGAAGCCAAACCCATTTTTGTTTAATGGAGCTTGAAAATAATAAATATGAAATCAATTGGAGATAATCATCATGAAACCCAACCCACAGAATTAATAGTACTAATTTCAGTTTGAAAAAGAAAACAAAAGCAAAATAAATTACCTGAAATTTGGGTCCGAAAACCTGCAAGTCGGGAACTTGTAATTTATCTGTTCAGTTTGGTGTTTAAAAATGATTTATATTCCTGGTATTTATTTGCAATGTTGAAAACGGTAGGGTAGGGCCCACATGAATATATAGCTCACAGACTTCCAGTGTTGTAATTGTGAGTTTGTGACTGATGGCACAATTTGCAGTTTCACTACTTCAAGACAAATTGCAGTTGACTTTCAAGGCAGAAACAAACAAGTGTGGGTGGTGGTGGTGATTGGATTATTTAATAGAGGTGGTCCATTTTTATCAATCGGCCCACCATCTCAATCGGCTCGGCCTAGGCCCATGCAAACCCCAGCCCAGACCTACCTCCAGCAGCCCAAAACCAACCCAATCAGCCGACAGACGCCAACAGAATCTCTTTGTGACTGTCATGCGGTGGCTAAGCACTCCACCATTTATGAACACAATTTTGAATAAAATTTTAGGGAAAAATAGCGAAAAGACCATTTTTCAACATTTTTTGATCGATAAGTTCAATCTCTAATTTTCGTGTCAATTAAGTATTTTTATTCCAATTAGGGCAAAAAATGTATTTAAAAACACGAAATTACCCCTCAATCTATCCTACCTCACCCCACCCAACCCCAACTACCCCACCCAAAGCCCCCAAACCCAGATATCCACGATTGAGAAATCGGCCAGCAACCTCCGCCGCCTCCAACCCCGTCGACCCCGCCCCCACCCCCACGGCCAGCTCCTCCTCTCCGCTCCTTCCCCTCCGACGCAAATCCTCGTGTATTCGACACAAGCGAGGTATCGGCGGCCCGAATCGCAATCATACTACTTCGTCTTCGTTCACGTCGCCTCCAACACCATTGTCTGGTCGGCCAATCGCAACACCCCCATCTCACAGTTCGGGGAGCTTCGTCTCTCGAGCCGCGGACTCTCGCTCTACGACGACGCCGAGAAACCGATTTGGTCCACGCCGAAGTCTCCCTCCGTCGTATCCTCTTTGCAGATCCTGGAATCGAGAAACCTAGTAATGCTCGACTCGATGAACAACACCGCGTGGCAGAGCTTCGATTTCCCCACAGATGTAATCGTCGCCGGACAACAACTCCCGATCAGAAAATCACTCGTGTCTTCTCTGAGTGATAAGGATTTATCAAAGGGAGTTACAGATTTATCGATACTCCAACAGAAACACTGAATGGGCTCTTCGACGGGCTTCAGGGCCCGGTGTACATCGGGATGGGCTGCCTCTTCCGACGGGTCGTCCTCTTCGAGTTCTACCCGCCCCAATCGAAGGATCGCGAGGCGGGCTTCTTCTCGAGCCGACGCCGAAAACACCCTTCTAAAATTCCGAAAGAGAACAAGGCGTTGAGAATGGGCGACAACGATTTCGAAGACGAAAACGCGAACCACCTCTCGTCCCTCGGCCCG
>JACOMQ010005378.1:0-16781 GCA_014843705.1 Euphrasia arctica | reverse complement strand
TTTAGTTTATTTTATGTCTGTTCAGTTTAGTCATAGTGAGTTTATATTTAATTGTTTGAGTTTGGTAGCTTGATTAAAACCGCTGTGCCCACAGCAACCAATCAAAACCTTTTTTAAAACGTGACAATCCTTGGGCTAGCCGAGATCACTTATTGCAATTGCTTTCTCGTGGGACCGACCCCTCATACTTATCACTATACACCGTAGTGTTGAGTTTGACAGAATTATAAATATCATTTTGACCGGCGTTTGTTCCCACGACAAACATTCGCCGCTCGTCAGTAACAAATAACTTTATTTACGTAAAAATATATATTTATTAGTTCTAACTTAAGCAAAGATAAATCTTATTTATACTCACACAAATAATTATATCAATACTACCATACAAACCAACCTCAAACAATAAAATATATTATTCTTTATTTTTATTTTCAAACTATTTTTTGTTGCACATTCAAATATATTGGTGCATCAAAAAAATATATATGTACATCTTTTATGACCGAGAACGAGTAATTGGGTTAAAAAGAAAAATGATTTTAAGTTTTTAGTGTTCAAAATGATAATGAAAATAAATGAAGTAGGGCCCACTTGTCCCTTGCTAAAAATTAACCCTAAGAAATCATATTAAAACTCAAATTTATCTCAAATTCAATATTTGTACTCAAACAATATTATGCATTTATTATATATTTTAAATAAATTAATTATTAAGTTTAATTAATTTAACATTCAAATATTTCTTAAAAATTATACATTATAAAATATTATTATTGTTTAATTTTTAAATTTATGATTGTTTATTAAATTTGAGCTATTTTTCTAAAAGTGATAATTTTTTTAAATTTTGTTTTTATACTAAAGTTTATATAGCTAAATATTTTTATAATTGTAGTTTGGTATTGTAATTTTACTTGTAGTTTTGTGATTAATAGTTATAATGTAGATTAAAATATAATTGATGTAAAAAAATTCAATAATAAGCAAAATATACCATATTAATTGTGTTTTGAATTAATTTTTTTAATATACTTCCTATGTAATATTATAAAAAATATTTATATAAAAATAGATTTTATAATAAAATTAATTAAAATTTTATTTATTAAAATTAAAATTTGACTCTAATAATTTAAAACGATTTAATGTTTGAATTTAAATTTTGGATTTTAATAACAATTTAAAGAGAAAGATTAAAATTAATCTAACCATATTCAAATCCCACATTATATATATTACTACATCCATCTTATTTTTTGTTGTAATTACAAAAGAAGTATGGATATTTTTCTGGGACAAAAGTAGTATAAGAATAGTAAATTAGAAGCACTGTCAACCATACCCCTATTAAAATTTAGATGGGGGCATGCCTATAAATTTGTAATCTAGACATGTAGTAGTACATAATAGTTACGTGTAAATAATGGTGTTCAATTAAACTAAATTAAGATCACAAGTAATTCTACATCCATAGCTATACCCGTATATACCAAATAGGAAAATATCCGCTTTAGAACATTAATTAAGCTTTATTGCTCCAGGAATTTCTTTAATTTGACAATTTCTAATTATAATATTAAATATTTCGCCAAATTTTCACGCATTTAATATTAGACAAAAATAAAAATAGACAAAGATATACTTTTGCACTCAAACTGATTAAACTGAATTGAATGAACTAATTAAAGATAATTAAATTATTATTTTTATAAATAATAATAATATTTTTTATAAAATTTTAAATATTTTTAAAAATTATTAATAATATTACGAAATTAATTAGATTGTTTAAAATTATTAATTCAAATTATTGTTTTTTGGTTTATTTTAATTTATTTTAAATAAAAGAACAATAAATTTTATTATCTTAAAAAATTGTAAATTGTGTATTTGACAAAATCAATATCTCGAGATTTAATTAGGAAAAACGTTCTCAGTCACCTCTCTTCTTCCCAACTCCCGACCGTCTAAACTACTTAACGACGGGTTTCGATCTTTTTATCTAAAGACGGGTTTGCACTCGTTTGGGTTTTTGCGTACCCGTACCCAATAAATTTGAGTAAAAAATCGGGTTATGAAATTTATTTTTAAAAATATTAGATATTAAGGTACCCGATTACCCGATCGGGTATACCCGAAATACCCGATTAAATATTTAAATTAAAATAATAAATATATTAATATATTAATTAAAATTTTAAAACATTATATATATAATAAATGATATTTTTTGATTGTTTTTAATTATTTTGTTTTATTTTTCATTGTAATTTTAAACTTTGATTGATGATTTTTGTTTGTTGATTTGTTGAAAATAAGCTATTAAATTTAAATATTATTATTGATTTTTTTAAATATTTTTTTAGGTAATTTTGAGTACCCGATTACCGTAACTGAATACCTGGTCCGAGTATTGAGTACCCAATTTACTAAAAATAGTCTAATAATTGGATGATTTTTTTGCTTATTAGGGTACTGATAGGGGTGTAAACGAATCGAATATATGACTATTCGATTCGTATTCGTACACATATTTAAATATTCATATTTGTATTCGTATTCGTTCGAATATTTAATTTTGATTTGTATTTGTATTTGTTTTCGTATTCGTCGAAAATTCAGATATTTGTTCGAATATTAGAATATAAGTTAAAAAATCTAAAACTTAAATAACATATAAAATAAACAATATACAGTATATTGTATCATTTTATCATAAAAATGTTAAAAAAAACTAAATTATATATACTAAACAAAAGATAGTTTAAATAAAAAACAAAATATTAACGGTTCAAAAATCTAAAATATACTCCTATATAATAGATAAAACATAATTAATTAAAAAAACAAAATATTAATCTTAACAAATCATTATATTGCATTATTGTGCATTAAAATATAAAAAAAATAAAAATATATTTATTAAAAATTATATATTTATATTTCGAATTGAATAAGAACGTATAATATTCGAATTGAATAATACACTATTTATATTCGTATTCGTATTTGTAAATATTCGAATATAAAAAAAGTATTTGTATTCGTATTTATATTCGTTTTTTCAAATACAAATAATCAAAAATCGAATCGAATCACGAATCAAATTAAAAAAGTTCGATTAATTTACACCTTTACGGGTACTCGTCTGTATCGAATAGTCACCCCTAGAAAGAGTTGTAAATAATATTATATATATAAGATAAGAGTAAAAAAAAGGATAAAGTAAAAATAATCTTTACAAAGTAAATTGTAAAATCTCGGCACCATTTCAGCTAAGTATTGCAGGTCCGTACACAAGTTCGAGATTTGTAGGCTATTTCGGTATTGTATTCTCTGCGCGCAACAGAGCAATACTATATCAATTCATTTATAAGCTACTAAATAGCAAACATTTTTATATACCTTCTTGATTTTATTATGTCTTTTTCTAAAGTGAGATGACTTTAGAAATGAAACGTGGAATCGAAGCTCTTTTTTATTTTTATATTTAAAAAATTAAATCAATTAATTTTTTTATTTAATTACTAACAAATATTTATTATATTCCTTCTTTATATTATTCAAATCAATTTTTTTAATTTAATAATTTGAAAAGTGTATTATGAAAATAAAGTTAGGATTTTTTTTTTATTTTAAAGCGTGCAAACGTAATCAAAAATCGAAATTGTGCAAATAATTGTGAAACTGAAAGACTAATTTGTATCATAAAATTATAATTATTTGATAAATGTTCTAAATAATGAAAAATATATAAAAAATAAGTGATTTCATTAAAACCAAAATAAAATGTAAAATTAATTATGAAAAGGGGCAACAGATTTTCCTAATAAGGAAACACATTTTTTGAGTATTATTTTCTATAAAAGGTGTTTTTATTTTATTTGTTAATTGAAATATTGATGTGATTTTTGATGCGTTGCTGAACCTGATAAGAAAAGCTACTGCTGCTTTAAAACCTGTTGATTTGATAGAAAATCGAATAGCATTATTGAATCATATATTCTCCAAACCACCAATTTATAATTTTATATTAGAGGGGTTATTGTGTGCAACACAATCTTTACTTTGTTAGATCGGCCATATTTGTTTGTGTATTGAAATAATTTTATTTGTTATTTTAAGATTTTTTATTAAAATAATTTTATGTAGTTTTTGTACATCAAACAATTAATTAAATAATTATAATTATATAATTTAAAAAACAGCCAAAAATTATCATAATAACACTCATAATAAATCAAATATTAGTTTAATTTTAAAATCACATTAGAGTAATATGTACTACTTCTTTCATTGTAACTATTTATGCACTTATCAATGAGTATGTAAATTAAGATAAATGTTACTTTTTAATTTTTGATTAAAAATTAAGTGGTAAAAATGTACTAGTAAAATTTAAAAATATGTAGAAAAGTAAGAGGGAAAATTTATATTTTAAAGTGAAAAAATATTTTTTTAAAGTGTGTATGATTAATTAGTTGAGATATAAAAAAAATGTATTATTAAATTGTGACGAAAGTAGTATTTATGTTTAAATATTTCATATGGCTTGAGATTTTTTTTTTTTAAAATAAATATAAATTGATAATTTTATCAGTTTAACAATATTTTTTTAAAATGTGTTTGCTTGTCAAACTTTATCAATTTCTCTACATATTGTAACTCAAACAATTTGTTGTACTTAAAAGTCTTAATGAAGTTATTATATGAAACAGTGGTGTGTAGACCACACAGACACAATGTAAGGACACATCTTACTTCTATCATCACTCAAAACCACTCTAGTGAAGAAACATATATTTTGGTTTGGTCTAGTGGACCAAGGTGTATAAGTCGCATTAATAATCATTTTTTAGCAACTGAGTACCCAACTGTTGTTCTAGTGTTGGAAACAACATATTAAGCTCTAATTTTTTTTTTGGTACGAAAAGCCTTATCCTCAACTTATAGGTACATATTCGATAATACGAGAGAATTCTCACTCTTACCAATATCACAAATTAAAAAAAAAATGATATCTAACAAATTATCTATAATTTTTTCTCCGTTTAGTATCTTATAAATAAGCATTAATTTAGTTATAACAAAGGAAGAGACTTGAAACTTCATCTCATACTAATTGTCACAAATCTTTTTTATTTTATAAAAAAAGATGTGACAATTTATTTGAGAGATATAGTAAAAGACATTCAATTACCCAATTCTATATGGGATTTAAGCTACATCAAAACTTTAACAATATTTACCGATCACATTCCTTAGTTTGAAGCTATAAAAAAACATTTACTCCTAAATATTTACCTCATTTAATTAGGGTAAAACATGAATCGTCCAAAAAAAGGAAACGGAACGTACAGAGGAGAGGTGTGTATAATTGAAGCATATACTTTTGCTGCAAAATATTCAGTGTCGAATGTCGCGCCCGCCTTCATCACGAGCCTTTCTTTCTTTACCCGTCCCTTTTATTTATTTATTTATTATTATTATTGTTACTGGTTAATTAGTCCCCAATCCAATAGTACAATACAAATACACAATACACCTGATTTTCTCTCTCTACAAAAAACTCACACACCACACACAGTTTCAGAAACAGATTCCATGTATGTATCTGTATCTATATGTGTATGTATCTTTCTCTGTGTGTGATAAAAACCAAGCACCTTTGAGCCAATCCTCAATCCCCTGATTATCCTTCTTCTTCTTCTTCCTCCTCCATTCACCATCCATCGTCAAAACAAATTACAAATTAAAATAAATAAAAATAAAAATGAAACGAGAGTACCACCACACGAATCCAGGGAATTTCTCTAGCACGGGGAGCTGCAGCTCCTCCGACAAGGCCGCCCTCTGGTCCGGCGACGACGGCGTCGACGAGCTCTTCGCCGTCCTGGGCTACAACGTCAAGTGCTCCGACATGGCGGATGTGGCCCACAAGATCCAGCAGCTCGAGCAAGCCATGGAGACCGCTCAGCCCGAAGGCCTCTCCCACCTCGCTTCCGACACCGTCCACTACAACCCATCGGATCTCTCCTCCTGGCTCGAATCCATGATCTCCGGCATCGAAGATCCCTTCCTCGACTCCTCCACCATCACCAGCGCTTCCGCGCCTCCTCCTCCGCCGGTTGACCTCGACGATTTCGGATCTGATCTCATCTCCATACCCGGAGAGGCCATTTACCCTCACCCCAAGAGGCTCAAAACTGAAGAAACTCCGGCCCTCGCCGAGCCGGCCCGGCCCGTCGTCCTAATCGACTCGCAGGAGAACGGAATCCGCCTCGTCCACAGCCTCATGGCCTGCGCCGACGCTGTGCAGCAAGGGAATCTGAAGATGGCGAAGGCCCTCGTTAAGAACGTAGAGATTCTGGCAGTTTCTCAAGCCGGAGCTATGGGGAAAGTCGCCACCTATTTCGCCAAAGCTCTCGAGAGCAGGATTTACAGGCTTCACCTCGCAAACCCACAGGACTCCGCCTTCACCGATTCCCTGCAGATGCACTTCTACGAGGCCTGCCCTTATCTCAAATTCGCCCACTTCACCGCCAATCAGGCGATTCTCGAGGCCTTCGCCGGAAAATCCAGAGTCCACGTCGTCGATTTCAGCACCAAACAGGGGATGCAGTGGCCCGTCCTTTTGCAGGCTCTCGCCCGGAGGCCCGAGGGCCCGCCGACCTTCCGCCTCACCGCCGTCGGCCGCGACGGCGATAATCTCCCGGAAGTCCTCCGGAATCTCGCTCAGTTCGCCAAGAACATCAACGTGAGGTTCGAGTGCGGGAGGCTCGCCGCGAATTCGCTGGCCGATTTGAAGCCCTCGGCGTTCGACGTCCGGGAGGGGGAGACGGTGGCGGTCAATTCGATCTTCGAGCTGCACCGGTCGCTGGCCCGGCCCGGATCCGTCGATAAGGTGTTGCAGACGGTGCGCGATTTGAAACCGGCGATAGTGACGGTGGCGGAGCAGGAGGCGAATCACAACGGGAGCGGTTTCCTGGACCGGTTCACCGAGTCCCTGCACTACTACTCGACCCTGTTCGACTCGCTGGAGAGCGCCGGCGGCGGAGACGCGGCGGTGAGCGTACAGGATAAGGTTATGAGCGAGGTTTACCTGGGCCTTCAGATTTGCAATGTGGTGGCGTGCGAGGGAGTGGACCGGGTCGAGAGGCACGAGACGCTGGGTCAGTGGAGAACCCGGTTCGGTTCGGCCGGGTTCGAACCGGTTCACCTGGGATCGAACGCTTTCAAGGAAGCGAGTATGCTGCTGGAGTGGTTCGCCGGTGGGGACGGGTACAGAGTGGAGGAGAACAGCGGCTGCCTCATGCTCGGCTGGCACACCAGACCCTTGATTGCTACCTCCGCTTGGAAACTCGCTTAGACTCGCCGGGTTGACTCGGTCAATGTTTTCTTTTTTTTCTTACGGGTCGGGCCGGGGCCCACCCTCAACAAGTGTGCCTTTTTCTAGACCTTCTTTGTTGGTTTTTCTTTTTTTTTTTGAAATATCGTGGAATCTCAGGGGTAGATTTGGAAATAGTGAGATGTGTATGTATTTATTAAGCATAAAATAAAGATCACTTTTATTTTTCATTTTAATATATATTGTGGATATACATAAACACATATAGTAGTACATGTGAAGTAAAAAGGGGAATGCCCAGATCCATCCCATGTGTGTGTTTGACGGAAATTGGTCCAATAATTTAGACTGAAATTAAAAAAAAAATGATGAAATGTTTAGTCGGTGGGGCCCACAAACTAAAAATCATTAAAGTGATAAATATAAAGTTCAATGCATCACGTATGTGACATGATTGAGACTATAGTCTAGGGATAGAATTACGTATCCACTTAACTTACTGTATCAATTTAAATAGTACTACTCGGTAGTATTCCTTTCCTTCAATTTTTTTTCAATTTATTTTATAAATATTTTTAAAAAATGGAATATGTTTATTAAAAAAGTAGTATAAAAAGTAATAAAATCGGAAAATAGTTGTAAAAATTTACAATACAACTAATTTTATTGTTTGCACATATTTACTCTCTATGTTGACAATAAAATACTGATTTTTATTGGATTGATATGATTGTTATATTATTTAATGTTAATATTTTATAATAATAAATAGAAAATCAAATTTTATTGACTAGAATTTCAATTCTAATTGCATTTGGTTTGGTCAACTAAACAGTAAACACACACGATCACAATCACTTGAGTGTATTTATTGACGGTAAGAAGAAAAAAAGGTTAAAAGACGGAGCTTTTAATCCACTATTTACATAAGGGATTAAAATTAATGAATAGTTGAGGGAATCAATTAAGGAATAATCAGTTTATTTAATGAATATGTTGATGAGCTGGATGCTTGCTTAACCATTAATATAGATATAGTAGTAATTAATATATCTAGATAATTAATTAGCACGATTCAAGCAGCAGCTTTTAACAATTAAATATTAGTACTAGTAAATAAAGTTCAATTATCGATCACTTTTGAGAATATTTAGAGATGCACACACACATTGAATACGGAGATTTCGATCTTAAATCTTACTACTAATTATATATTTCTATATTAATAGTAATAATTAATTTCATTTCGTATTCTACTTTAAGATAATATCAATTGGTAATCACAGTCTTGATGAAATTAAATATATTTCTTGATTGTGTGCATGTGAATATGTGATGTAAGATGACCAACTTTAATTAACTTATTTAACTCATAATTATAATTAGTAGGTGTGTGTATATATATATGTGATCTTGTTTGTTGATTCGTTCTAATATTCTATAATTGACCTTAAAATAAAAATGGTTTGCCGAATTTAATTAAAATTAAAATTGTTCAATTCCAGCTATCCCCTTTTGACAAACAAACAGCCTATTTGAGTAAAATTTAAACTGGTTTTAACGTTGACATAAAATTATAAAACGTAAATAAGTAAGATAAGATAAAAAAATTAATCTACCACGTTGATTTTTCACGCATTGTTTACTAGTAGTATATGATTCCATTATGATTGACTTTTTAAAAAAGTCAATTTTTCTATTTAAATTTAAGAATGAATTTGTGCTTTTTGAGTGTAACTCCAATTCGAATTTTAATCGGCTCTAGGATAAACAGTCTATACTAAATGTTTTATATCAATTTTATAATAATATTAAAAAAAAATTGAATAACAACACTAATTTTTTTAAACATTTTTTAGTGATTTCATATATTAATAAACATTTTTTTATTGTAAATGAATAAATATTTGTGTTTAAATTTATATTTCTCATATCTTATAAAAGTATTCACGTTTTCTTTTCCTTTTTTAAATATTTTATAATTAAATGTATATGATTCATTAAATTATAATAAAATACACTTAAATTACATATTTTTTATTAAATTATAATAAAATAAACGAAAATTGCACGTTATTTATTAATTTATAATAAAATGTACGTAAATTGTTAAAATATTTTATAATAAAATTTATGTGAGTCATTAAATTATAATAAAATTCACGTAAATTGCATGTTATTTATTAAATTATAATAAAATGCACGCAAATTACTTTATTAAATTATAATAAAATGCACGTAAAATATACTTGATTCATTATATTAAGAAAATAACCTTATTTATTACTTTAATAAAAAAAAATCGAGAATACAAGAAATTGTGTTTGACATTAAAATATTTGGTAGGTTGTAATTAATTAGCATATATAGGTTGTGTTTTTTCAATTTTTTTCTTAAAGCTAATTTATTTTTAACTTAAAAATAAAATTTTATTTTACCTTTTGATCAAAAAATTTAAAAGTATTTTTTTTAAAATTTTTTGATTAAAAAAATATTACAAAGTAACATTTTTTTAATTTCATTGTCAAAACACGGTTAATTTGAAACAATTTGAATATTATATTTTTTTTTATCAAATATGTACCACTGACTCAAATTTTTGGGTACATTGAGGCTGCTGAGTCGTCGATTAAGAAGTACACTAGAAGGGATTTTCTTATGATTCATGAAGGAGGTTCCAAAAAGTTCGGGGAATAAGATACCCGAAGTACAAGGCAAAGGGAAAGGGAAAGCTGTGGCAGCTCCTTCCAAAAGGTTCTTGAAAGCTTCTAAGGTTCCTGGAAATCTGAGTGTTTCTACTGCAAGAGTGTTGGACACTACAAGCGAGATTGCCCCAAGTTCAAGGAGGATTTAAAGAACGGTGTCGTTCTTTCATCTTCAGGTATTTATGTCATTGACATAAACTTTACAAATTCTTCTTCTTGGGTATTGGATACCGGTTGTGGTGCTCACATTGTTTCACATGTGCAGGGACTGCAAAGAAGTAGAAGTTTGGTAAAGGGAGATGTCGATCTGCGGGTTGGAAATGGAGCGAGGGTCGCTGCATTAGCCGTAAGATCTTACGATTTTTATTTGCTTTCGGGCCTTGTTTTAGTATTGAATAATGTTTATTTCGTACCAAGTATTACCAAGAACATCATTTCTATTTCAGAATTAGATACTGAAGGATTTTCCTTCACTATAATAAATGGTTTATTTACTATTTCAAAAAGTGGAGTGTTCTATGGTTCGGCACGATTAGAACATGGTTCATATATAATTCAACTTGACAATCATATATATCACATTGATACCAAAAAGGCCAAATCGAATGAATTCAATGAAACATACCTATGGCATTGTCGATTAGGCCACGTCAACATTAAACGTGTAGAGAAACTTCTTAAAGAAGGCATTCTCAAATCTTTTGACTTGGAGTCATTTGATACATGTGAAGGGTGTTTGATGGGGTTGTGAAGCTTATGCGAAGAGAAATATCTCTACAAAGCTTGAACCCAAATCGGATAAATGTTTCTTTGTGGGTTATCCAAAAGAAACACGAGGGTACCACTTTTACAACCAATCTGAGAACAAATTCTTTGTTGCTCGAGATGGCGTATTTCTTGAAAAGGAATATCTTTCCAAGAAAGTAAGTGGGAGCTCAGTTGACTTGAACGAAATTCAAGAAGACTTGAAAGAGGTTCAAGTAGATCAAACTGAGATGGATACTCAAGACTCGGTCGAAAGTACTCCAGTGGTTTTGGAAACCACACCTAATCCTCAAAGGTCCGGAAGGATTAGAACTCAACCTGACAGATACTTAGGTATTCTGACAAATGAGAGCTATGAAATCATGTTTTTAGAAAGCAATGAACCTTTGACCTATATCCAAGCTATGACGAGTCCAGATTCCGAGAAATGGCAGGGTGCCATGAAATCCGAAATGGAATCAATGTCTGAAAATCATGTTTGGAACTTGGTCGATTTGCCTAAAGGTACTAGGCCCATTGGATGCAAATGGATTTACAAGATAAAAACAGACATGAATGGAAAACCTAGTGTTTTCAAAGCAAGGTTGGTGGCAAAAGGATTGAATCAAATTCACGGGGTGGATTATGATGAAACCTTTTCACCATTTGCTATGATCAAATCCATTCGGATTCTCTTAGCCATTGCTGCTCATTATGATTATGAGATATGGCAAATGAATGTTAAAGCCGCCTTCTTGAATGGGATTCTAGAAGAGGATGTGTTTATGACACAGCCAGAGGGTTTTATCAATCCTAATCAGGCTGAGAGAGTATGCAAGCTTAATAGATCCATTTATGGATTAAAGCAAGCATCTTGGAGCTGGAATCTTCGATTCGATGAATCCATACAGGAATTTGGATTTCAAAAGAACATGGAAGACTCTTGTGTTTACAAGAAGGTCAGTGGGAGTTACGTTGTATTCATTGTGTTGTATGTCGATGACATACTCCTTATTGTAAACAATATTCATATGCTTAATTCTGTTAAAGAATAGCTTGGAAGATGTTTTTCAATGAAGGATTTTGGAGAACACAGTACATATTGGGCATCGAGATCTGTCGGAACAGATCGAAAAGGATGCTTGGACTTAGTCAAACAACCTATATTGATAAGGTGCTTGATAGGTTCAGAATGAAAGACGCCAAGAAGGGTCTCATTCTAATGACTTATGGTACATCTCTGAGCAAGGGGCAGTGCCCTTCGGGACATAATGATCAAAGGAAGATGGAAAACATTCCTTATGCTTCGGATATAGGGTCTATAATGTATGCCATGATATGTAGACGACCGGATGTATCGTATGCTTTGAGCATGACGAGTTGGTATCAAGGAAACCCAGGTGAAGCGCATTGGACTGCGGCCAAGAATATTCTCAAGTACCTTAGACGGACTAAAGAGTATTTTCTTGTCTTTGGAGGACAAGAAGAATTGATTATGACAGGGTTTACGGATGCGAGCTTCCAAACAGAAAAAGATGATTTCCGGTCTCAATCCGGTTATGTCTTTTGTCTGAATGGAGGTGCAGTGAGCTGGAAGAGTTCCAAGCAAACTACCGTAGCGGATTCTACTACAGAAGCTGAGTACATTGCTGCATCAGAGACAACAAAGGAGGTTGTTTGGATGAAAAAGTTCTTGGATGAACTAGGTGTCTTACCTAACTCGGACCATCCCATAGTTCTCTATTGTGATAATAGTGGAGTTATCGCGCAAGCTAAGGAGCCTAGGGAGCACCACAAAACCAAACATGTGCTCAGGAATTTCCACATTATCAGAGAGATTATTAGTCGTGGAGACATCGAGATAAATAAAGTTGCAACTGATGATAATGTTGCAGACCCGTTAACTAAACCACTCCAGCAGTCAAAGCATGATGCTCATACGATTGCAATAGGGATACGACATCTTGGAGATTGGTCGTTATTTCTATTACTGTATTTTTTACTTTTGGAGTTTATGTAAACATTCACGTATCTTTTATGATATTCAAAATCTTCATATAATTGTGGTTTAAATTGTATGAATTGTCTAAATGATTAAATTATGTTAATTGGGTTATGGGGTCGATTTACCACATAATGAAGTCCCAATTGTTGAACTAATATAATTAAATCATAAAATTGTTCCTAGTTCGTATGATCGAGTACGGACAAACTGACGATACAAACAACTAGATTGCAATGTGTACTATAGCGCCACTTCATGGGCTAGTGGGCTAGTGACGTGGGATGTCATGTACAATTGCATAGATATTAGCTAGGAGCTAATGATCGAACATACCCGACTGAAATAGTATTTGAGATTTCGAGCCATAATACTATTTCATTGACTGTCGAGCAATTTCCTCTGACTTGAGTAGTCCAGAGTAATTCCATTGTGCAATAATATACTTTGATACAAGTTGTAACGCCCTGGCCCGTTGCGGGGTCGAAGCCCGAACCTAATGGGCCGGCTCGGTTACCAATGACTGCCGTAGGGAGTGATATCCTGGCCCCACTGTACCAACACTTGTCTTTTCCAGCGCACTTTGTCCTCACTCGTGCGCACCCGGGTGACTTCCCAGGGGTTCACCCATCCTAGAATCACTCCAGAGCCAGCACGCTTAACTTTGGAGTTCTTATAGGAGGATGCCCAGAAAAGAAGATGCATCTGTTGATATGAGTAGCATATTCAATTCCTTTAAGCCTGTGAATTTTGTGGGGCGTTACACAAGTAAACACCTTTCGTAAAAGGAGGTTATAAAACTTGTTATTGGGTATATCAAGAAGCAAGTGGGAGAGCTTGGATTGACAAGATGGGATTGTCCTCCATTTTATAATGGGATATATGTCTTACCGGCCACTTGGAGAGTCGAGACTGTGGAAAATACGTGGCCACGTCCAGATTCGTATCATGGTGATAAATCTGGTTTTACAGTCCGTCTCAGAGTCCAAGAAAGGTTTGAACCGATTGAGGATGACTCGAGTCTTGCCTCAAGTTCAAACTTAGACATAAAGTGACAATAGGAAATTGGCAGCACACTGGCTCTGGAGGCCAAGTGGGAGATTGTTGGTATATGTCCTTCGATCCTACGTGTGCAATCGATAAAGTCATAAGGTCGTCTATGAATGTTAAATGATTATTCAATAATATTAATTGTTGGGAGCAATATAATATTTATCGATAATCATATCTACAGGGTCACACATGTACTCGTAGATGATGTACAGTGCTTGTTAATAATATTGATTTAGAATCAATATTTACGTGGATTCATATACGTGCATGGGATGCATTGCATGGTTTGCATGGATTCATTTCACATAGTGTGACATGGCATGCCACACAAGCTAGTGGGACAATGTCTTATACTTGGAGGCATGATGATGTGGTATGACCATTCAAATTCACAATAAACCACCCCATTATGTGTGGTTATGACACACATTAAGGTGGGGGGGTTACAAGGTTGATAATGGGACATTTATGTGACCATAATGGGATGAATAATAGGGTGACAATCAAATTTTCACTTCACTTAATCACCAATTTCAAAATCCACACCAAAGAGAGAAAGGAGAGAGTGTTCTTGGAGAACCGACTCAAGCAAGCAAAGTGTTCGTCATCCGAGTTCGTGTGCAACACGTAGAGGCCGGGCCATTTGTGCGGCTTCAACATCCGGGCGTTCCAAAGGAGTGACGAGGTCATTCACAAGGAGGGCATCTAGTGGCTGATCCATTAAGGTGGTTCAATCGACTCAACACCACCTTCATCAACATCAACGAGGCACGCATCACAATATGTAAGAACTCGTTGATCTCTCACTCTCTCTCTCTCTCTCTCTCTATATATATATATATATATATATATATATAGATGTGTCTATACATATATTGTGTGTACTAGATCAAGCATGATAAATTTATATGTTTTACACGCTTCCGCACATACGATTTATCGATCGGATCGGTAAACTTATACCTTCACATCTTGTATGATCTACAAGAAAAGGTATTGTTTACAGCAAGAGATGTTCATTTTTATGAAGATGAATTCCCTATTTCAACAAGTAGAAACAGAAAACCCTTATAGTGATGATGCATCTATATTTGATATTTTTGAGCATCAGATATCTAGTAACACTGATCAATCTCAGTCTCAACATACTTCTAGTGGTGATGAGAAAACAGATACCACATCTCCCACTTCAACTTCATAAGCATCACCATCTGCACCTCATCCTGATGATGCCTCTCCCAATGCCTCCACATATTAGAATCCATCAGACACTACTGACTCTAATGGTTCACCTCACACTGAAGTGATTCTCAGGAGTACCAGTAGAAATATTAATCCTCCCAGTTACCTTCAAGAGTATCAGTGTAATTTGATCAATACAGCCCACAATGATTAACTTGCGCAATTTTCATATGACTCTCCTTGTCCTCTCAATGATTGTCTCACCTTTAACAGAATAAAATCACAATATTTGCCTTATGTCATGTCAACCATAGTTCATTCAGAGCATAGAAGCTTCAAGACAGCTTCTCTCAGTCCTGAATGGAAAAAGGCTTTGCAAGAGGAAGTTGAGGGCCTTTAAGCAAATCATACATGGACAGTAATGCCTCTACCACCATGCAAGAAATTAGTGGGATGTAGAATGTTGGAAATAGACTACCCGGGACATGTCCGTTCGACTACTCGAACATCCGGACAAGCCCTGTCGACCCCTAGCATCCTTACTGCACTCACGACGAAGCCCCAGACCCGAAACACGCCCAACCATCGCACTCGAGGCACGACCGCGCGAAACAAGGGGCTGCTGACTTCTCTGTCGTCCGACACCATATGGTGTCGTCCGACAAGTCCATGTCGGCCGACAGCTAATCTTGTCGGCCGACAGTCGTCGCGAACAGCAGCGCGACGCTGCTGTTCCAGGTCCGTTTCTGGTCGGATTTTCCGATTCTGACCACCGCTCTTGAAGTCAGCGACCCCACAGTGATCTAGGAACACCAACCACGATCCCGGAACTCGATCGGAGGTTCGATATATTATTACGTACGAGATAGAAGCGAAACGAAGCGGAATTAGGGTTTCGATTCTATACCTTTGTTGCGTGATTCGGAGAAGCCGAATAGGCGAACACCCTGAGATCTTCTAGTGTGTATCCTAGCCCTCGACGCCGGACATTGTGTGGGCAACGATCCACCGGAGTCTTCTCTTCTTCTTCTCTCTCAAACCCTCTTTCTCACATTTTATTTTCTCAAGTGAAGAAAAATAAAAGCTGTGTAAGTTAGGTTAGGAGAAGAGAGATTGAGGGGTTTATATAGGCCACACTAGGGACCTTAGGACAATTAATTAATTAGGCTAAATTGAAATTTAATTAAACCGGTGTCCTTAAAAAGAAAACCTTTAATTAAATTCAATTTTAATTATAATTAATTCCACTATAAATTTATAATTGAATTCCCAATTAATTAATCTATATTATTTTACCAATAATATTTCCGCCGAAATTACATATACGACTTTCCCCGTGTTTAAGATATCGCATGTCCATGAATTAAGTTTAATTACTAATAATTAAATTAATTCATTTCTTATTATCCGAGACTAGTACCACTCATCCTTATTATCATGTGGAACAAATCCACCTGCAGGGTTTACATGATAAACTTTATGAGCTCATCTGGGGACATCATCAACCCAATGAATGGGACACGGTTTTCTATCTATAATCTATAGCATGCCGTGTGTACAATACCGATTCCCAATCTACCGAGAATATTGACTAATCAATTAGTCTCACTCATTGGCACGTACCGATGGATTGTCCCTGTCCATCTAAGTCGTGAGCTACTGTTCGATAGTATACGAGTAACCGATAGTATGATCTTCCGCGTGTCTCCTCACGCCATACTATCTACAACGTATACATCAAGGA
>JACOMQ010005377.1:0-16783 GCA_014843705.1 Euphrasia arctica | reverse complement strand
ATGTATCGACTTAGCACCTTCCTCCACATACTTCATAGCCTCCTGACGTAGATTTCCGTGACGAAACATATGAGATTCTAAGCAATTTCCAGTTGGCCCATAGGCAGATCCGGGCATGGATTCTCCAACATCTGACTTAGCATTTCTCGTCCAACGTCTCAGAACATACTCAGAAGGGAGCATGAGTACATTTTTTGCCCTAAAAACTGACAGCATGTGCCGACAGATAATACCCGAGAAATCAAATACCCGACAACTGCAATTAGCCTTCGTCTCAAAAGCATTGAACCTGACCGTGTGGGCCCTGTGCTCCTCACCGAATTTGGCCACTCTGTATGTTATCACAGCCCCGGAGTCATCGAGTACTGTAGCGGGGTTCGCGAGAGTCTCCACGAGTTCCCCTTGGAATTTTGTGAATATCCTCTTAGTGTAGAGATCGGCAGCTTGCTTTTCCATGGGAGAAGGCGTCTTCAGAACAGGGGTTGAATTGGAAGTTTCTAAATCGTCTTTCGATTCTTTTTCGTGCCAGCTGGACACAGTCGTCTCGTATTGTTTAATTAGCGACTGTATTGTGGTGGAGGTACTCGAAAACCCATCAAACAACAAACCCACGTCATCATTCGTGCAGTCCATGGTCGATGATAGTTCCCCGAAAAACACCTCACGAAGAAAAACCGGGACCCATTGGTCACGAATATTATATAAGGATAAAAGCCAGTCATTATCAACCAAGTAGTACCTACCCAACAGATTCGCCCAACAGGACTCGAACTCCTCCACAGAGTCCGACTCATTCACGCATTTCTTGAGATCAATATCGAAATCAGGACTCGCTTGATAGACGTTGGTCAGCTTCTCGCGGGTTTGTCTGAATATGCTCCATCTGCAGAAGCGATTGCGTGTTTCTGGGAAGACACGTGCCACGGACATCTGGATGAGCCGATCAGGTTCACTGGTGATGGAGACTGGGGCGGGCCCAGACATGGCCTGAGACCAAGTCTGGAGAAGCCATACAAAAGAAGTGTCGGCTTCGTTCAGAAGCAAAGCACAACCAAAGAGGATGGGCTGGGCATGATGGTTTATGCCGGAGAAAGTGATGAACGGTACCTTGGAGCGCTGTGTCTTGTACGGGGTGCTGATTCTGACAGTGTCACCAAAATAGGTGTAGTTCGTGCGGAAAGTAGGGTCAGCCCAGAAGACATTCCCACATCGCTCATTATTGTTCTCGGTTGCGTAAAAGAAGCTGGGGTTTTCGGCCTGAGTTTTTTCAAGATAGTCCAGAAGATATTGATGGCCTGGGCCGAGGTTTGTCGGCTGATTTATGGTATTATTCATCGGTTTCTGTCTCTCTGTTTGAAATTTGCTGCAACAAGCGCGGATAGCATTGAGAAAATATACATGATGCAACACTAAAATGAAGTATGAAAGAGTATTTTAAGTCTTGCATATGTGAATGGTTGGGTTTAATAAATAAAAACCCTGAATGCAGAACACCATTATGATTAAAATTATCAAACATATAGTGACAGAAGATTGAATCCTGTCAGTTACAGTAATTTATTACATAACTGATTTTATGAACAACTCAGGTATAAACTTGTATCAATAAAAAGTGCAGAACTGGTAATCGCATTCCAAAATCAATTTTGGCATGGCATTAACTTAAAGAGATATCTAATCCATTTCTTCTTTCTTTTTTCTTGTTCGTCTTTTATATTCACTACCCCCTCATTTAGCAAAAAAATAGTGTTTTTTTCCTTTGTTTTTTCTATCCAAACACCAATGACTCAAACATCCTCAAACAATTAATGTCACTGCACAAACCCCTCTTAAACTCAACTGCAGCAACTACGAATCTATGTGTATTGGAAGCTGCATATTTCAGACCTTAATTCAATGGCTATGATCTCTCAAGCTATAACGATGGCCCAAAACTTAAAATGACTCTGGACCTTCGACCAGGCATTCTACCTTTTGTCGAATCGGAACCATTATAGTATATGGTGTCATCTCCATTTCTTGCATTTTCCAGCATAGACTTTTTATTACTAAAACAAATCACCGATTAGACATAGTGTCATTAAAAATGATTGCTCCCTTGTCCTACACTTATGAATCGTCTTCTTGAAATTATATAAAGTCAAAATTTTCCGGACTTCCCCAATAGTTTCTAAGTAATGCGAACCAGTACACTAGAAACATTTTATTTCAACGCATTAAACAAACATTTGAAATCAAGAGTTACGTCTGTACTTAACCAATAATACTAGAAAACACTATACTTTAGTAATTCAGGACAATGCACAGCCCTCGAGTATCCATAGCCACTATGAAGATTCCCATATCGATACACAACAAGGCATTTGATTTTTCAAAACAGTAGAGAACTTAATCCCATCGATTACCAGTCCTCTTATTTTTTAATCTAAGATTATTTCAATAACCAACGAGAAAAATCAATCGGAATTCATTTCCAACCCACAAGAGTACCCTGAATAATTTCTAAAATAATTTGCCTAGCCCTAGGTTCCACCTTCTTCACCTACATTTCCCTAAAGCCGCAGTCAGATTCATGGTTAATTGCAAACAAAAAAAGAACTACGCAGTCAAAATCACGGTGATCAACGCAGATTCACCGCCGTAAAATAAAATAATACAGCGAGAAATTAACTGAAATTCAGCGAGGACTTTGAAGATATGAGGAAACAGAGAACGTACAGGATGAGATCGGAAAGCAACTTGCCAGCTGTGGCCGGCGTATTGATCGCCGGAACGAATGTCGGAGGATTACTGAGGTGGGGAAATTCTTCCAAACCTTCCCTCACCTGGTGGCGCGTGGAGACTGATTGTGATTCCCGAATTTTTCATTCGACAATTATGATTCAAATAATTTGATAATAAATATTTTTATCGACTTTATAAAATGAGTAAAAAAAATATTTACGGCGATGAATTTACTGTAAAAAACATACTCCTTTATTTACGGAGTATATTTTTTCCTTTATTTTAAAAGAAATTAGTTCGATTTTTATGGATAGATTTTAGTTACTACTCCATAGTTAGTTTATACATTGATATTTAACATTCTTTGTTTTCACAAGTCGATATGAATTCGTTTTTGCCACTGAAATTGTACTCCATAATTAGTTTATGCATTGATATTTAACAGTTTTTGTTTTCCCAAATAGATATTTATTCGTTTTTACCACTGAATGTGTCAAAGATACTTATAGACTATTGCAGATAACTACAAAAGAAGTGTGTTGCAACTTCTCCTAGACTGAGGGAAAATTTTAATTTTTCCTCTCAGGTAACATTTATAACTATGTAATTGAATATTTCATCGAACTTGAAAAGTTAATTATGTTCGTAAATTAGTCGAGTCTATTTAATAATGAGATGATTACTTCAAACTTGAAGTTTAAGTGTTAATCTACTTAAGATATTATGTAATTACAAAAATGTATTCAAAGCTTCATAGTAAGGCATAAATGGAATATGAAATGCACTTTCTCTAAATATTCCTTAAAATATCCCATTTTGATTTTTAGAAAGTAAAAAATGTAAAAAAAAAAGGTTTTTTATCCCTTTAATAATTTATCAAAAATCATGACTTGGGCCCGTACAATTGGGCCCCGGTAAACAATTTGCGCCCTATTAATTTAGTATTGACAGCGCGTATATAACGGAATTTACAGTACGATTCAGATAACAACATTGATTTCGCCCTAACCCCAAAATCCTAACGTAGCACCGCCGGAATCAGTTGACCTCCATTGATTCGCACCTCTCTCTCCAATCTTCACCGCCGCTTTCCCGGATTATATTAATCGTTGCAGCAGGAATATTCCCCGCCGCCATGGAAATCGAAATTTCGAACCATTACTGATTCATCTTTGCCGGCGGAGGCGGAGGTTCAATATTCGAACTTAAATACAAATTCGTGTTCACGATAAATAACGGAAGAAAAAGCTTGTTAATTTCATTTTCATCCGAAATTTATTGATTTTTGTTTTCCTCCGGGAAGAAGTTGTTGGGGGCTCTGAGCATACTGAAAGCTTTGATTTTTTTGGTTGGTGGAGTTTGAGAGATTGATCGGAACTTTGATCTAGAGCCTATTCGATGGCTAGCATCGAGCCGTTCAATCGGTAATATATACGATGACCACTCTGTAATTTGAAGTTTTGTTACTTTACTGCGATTGGCTGACACTTGTTTGTTTGGCATGCGTGGATTTATTAGTTTGGTTAAACTTGCTGCAAGGGCGTTCTACGATGACATAACGAAAGGTGAAACGCAGACGAAGCCTGGGAGAAGCGACAACAGAGGGATTGCTGTGGTCATTCTTGATGCTCTTACTAGGTAATTTCTTGTTTCCCTATATGAAGTTTACGAAGAATTGGGAAAATCCTCGTGTAAATTCGTCAAATCGAACCAAGTTTGCAAAATGCAAAATATACAAAAATGGAGGAGATAAAATGAAAATATACATGTTCTCTTAATTCAAGGATGATGCCGAATATAAAATTTTATGATAAATTTTATTGATTCGACTGTTGGATTTCGTTTCTTCTTCAATCTCTCTTGTGGCTGGATTGAAACTCAAAGCAGTATCACTTTATATTTGATTTTTGTTCTAGACGTCAGTGGGTTAGGGAAGAAGATTTGGCTAAAGACTTGAAACTTCACACAAAGCAACTTCGTCGGACTCTGAGGTTTTTCGAAGAAGAAAAACTAGTCACTCGTGACCACCGCAAGGAGGTTTATTTTGCTGGTTCAGCATTATGGCCTAAATTGTCTTCTTACTGTATCTATCATTATTTTCTAGTCATTTCTATACTCATTCATTATTTGTATTTGCTCAAACTGATAGATAACTGCTCAAATGGGACTTAAGTGTTTGTAGTATGTGTTGCACTTTTTTGCAAACACATGCACATATATTGTTTATACCTGTTTGTTATACTAAAACAATAAATTTGAACAGTACGATTATTGGAAATGTGAAATCTATTTTAACATTCTGCTTATCCAACTACCACCACGTTTCTTGATGGTGAAAAGTCAAATATTTCCCCTATTAAAAACGAAAACTGTCATCTTTAAATAAGATTTGTATTCTGTCAAGAATGCCTTTAGTTCCTTGCAACAATCTGGAATTCATACTCCCATTTTTTATAAAGTTTATGCCTTTGAGATGTGAAATATTTTCTGGTATTCCCTTACATTGATTAAAACCATTTTCTTTACTGAATGAAAGATTTGACATTCAATTAATCACCGGCCCATTCTCTCCTTGACTATGTTTCTTTTTTTTGCTGTTGCCTCATGTATATTCTGCATCTTTTCAGACATCCAAAGGGGCAAAAGTATACAATGCTGCAGTGGCTGCCACAGTTGATGGTCAAAGGTTTGGAAGAGAAGGGGATGACAAACTTAAAATGCATACGCAGTCTTATTGTTGTCTAGATTATTCACAGGTTAATAAAACTAGAATTTTTATATGCTGACACTTTAATATAAATGGAATGTATATTCTATTTTCATATAACATTTTGCATATTATTTCAAAAACACTAGATACATTTGGAATTCATATATGTTGATTGTTAGGATATTTGTTGTCAGATATATTTGATCTGTATTTGCCGGTGTTTTCTAAATGCTATATTTAGTATAATATATATTAACTTCCTTGCAGATATATGATGTGGTGAGGTACAGAATACAACGCATGAAGAAAAAGCTGAAAGATGAACTCGATAGCAAAAACACAGTTCAGGAGTATATATGCCCAGACTGCAATAAAAGGTATCTGCAGCATCAAATTTCTTTAGGTTGCATATATACATTGAAGACCTTAAAAACTTGGCGGAATGTTTCAAATGACTTCATAAACAGTTCAAAATATGAGCTTACTGATTCAACATCCATTTTATTTAAATTTCAAACTCACTCATATATTGTTTCGTTTAAGTCATCTCATTAAATGGAATCTAAGCTCTCTTCTTCTTCCTTTAGATTTCTTAATCAGGAATAATATGCTAATTTATTTGACATGGATACCAGATATACTGCCCTTGATGCCCTCCGGTTGATCTCTCCATATGATGAGTACTTTCACTGTGAAAGCTGCAATGGGGTCCTTGTAGCTGAGAGTGACAAGTTAGCTGCTCAAGAAATGGGAGATGGCGATGATAATGCGAGCAGACGTCGTCATGATAAATTAAAAGACATGCTCAGGAAGATGGAGGTTCGCCTTCCTTTAAAATTCATTAGTTTCAAGTTGGTTGTTGTTAACCACAAGGAAAAGAGAACGAACCACTTTTTCTTGTGCTAAAAAACTTTTATGGTATGTTTTTTTTGTTGTCTTTCAAAACATTATTATTAATTCTTTACTCAAAAATCAACTACCAAAAGCTACACAACATAAAAACTATTTATCCAGATAACTAATGAGAATTGAGAAATTGCCTTGGTGAAACAGTATTCATAGTGAAAGCAAAATACATTTTTTTTCAATTGGTATCTCTTGATCGTCGAGAGTTAAAATCTGTTGTTCCCTAACACTTTGCCTCTGCTCTCTGCTAAACTGCAAAAGTTTGTTGGAGTATAGGAACAACTCAAACCACTGATTGATCAACTTGGAAGAGTTAAGGATTTGCCTGCACCTGAATTTGGGAATCTTCAAGCTTGGGAGCTTAGAGCAAACAATGGCCGAGGTGTAAATGGAGATAATTCCAATGACCCTTCTAAATCTTTGAATGGTTTTGGTGGATCTTCAATGCCTTATGTTGGGGAGACCAAGGTAACTTGTTACTGCCTTATTCTGGCCGAGATGTTATTTATAGTGGTTCTGGTAACTGATGTGATATGGAATATATAATGGTGTCTTGATGCAAAAGTCTATTTAGTATTTACCACCTAAAACGGTGAATAGTGTGTCTTTGGAATCAGATTGAAAATAGAAATTATCATCAACGAACTTTGTATTACATTGTGCTGGTAAAATGATTTTTCTTGATTATTGAAAGGAACTTTTCTCGTTAAAGAAACTTGTGCTGCTATGATAGGTTGAAGTTGCATTCTCTGGGGCTGATGACAAAGGAGATGTTAAATCAGCAGCGAACATGCCTATGAAAGTGTTGCCTCCATGGATGATCATGCAAGGAATGAAACTTACAAAGGAGCAACGTGGGGAGACCAGTGAGGAGACAAAGATGGATGGTTCCTCGACAACTTTGGAAGTTCCTGATGACAAGAAGGACATTGTTGCAAATGATGAAACAAAGAATCTACAGGTTTCTTTTACATCTTTTTTATCAATATTTTACTGTCAGTGACAAGCTTGTTTTTTATTCAATATGGTAAGGAGTGCTTATTTATGAATTGGTAAATTACTGTTTTTGGGTTTTAGGATGAATATGTTAAGGCATATTATGCTGCTGTGCTTTTGCGGCAACGGGAACAGGAAGAAACAGTCAAACAGGAACAACAGGAGTTGACTAATAACTCGTTATCCGAACGCCAGGTTGGCATGAAATCAAAACGTGATGATGATTATGAAGGAGATGGTAATGAGTGGGAGGAGGACCCTCCAGCAGGTAAAAATCGTGATTATCTAAAATCTTTTCCTTTTAACTTTCTTCAGTTATTCAGAAAAATCGTTTAGATACTTTTCTTGTTTTTAGGGAGAGAGCAAAGAAAGAACTAGCCAGTATTTGTCATTAGGAAAGCTAGTGTTTAAAAGAAGCTTGAAACTAATCTATTACTCCAAATAATGCGATTTGTTTCTGTTAAAATCTCAATAATCAGGAGTTAAATGTTAACCCTGGATTGCCATTGATATATTCTCTCTCTGCCTCTCTCTCAGGCACATCCGAACAATTTAAAGTGAACGACTTAAATGTAGAAGCAGAAGCTACTGAAGAAGAAGACGAGGATGAGAACGACTGGGAGGATGGGTAGAGAATTGTGTCTTGTGCATTTCTCGAAACAGCCCATGTGTACGAGACTCAAAATGTGGATTCATGTTGGCGAGTACGGCTTTCTCTTTATTTCGCTTTTCAGACGCTCACAGGACCAAGATATATTCATTCATGATGAAAATCGAAACTAGTTAGAGTGTTTCTGTTTTCAGTCTGTTGTAAAACAGGGAGTCGAATAATTGATCAATACATGAAATGGGATCAAAAAATTATGTAACAATTTACTACTATGGACTTTTTTGCCCTTGTTGGTACATCAATTTATTTCTATTACATTAATCTGACGCATCCAAAACTTTTACCATGTTAGAAAAGATGCTTAACCAGCAACACACACACTACTACTTAGTTGTTTTATACCCTACTTTCCTTGTTCACTATGTAAGGAATAAAAAAAACAATAAAAAAAGTAGGGCATAAAAGAAGCTTTTTCAAGAATCATCAAATTAAGCTAAACATGTACTTCTATATATTCAAGCACCTTCCCTCTGCTACATATCTTCTTCCATCTTTCGACGAAACCTCGCCTCGCAATGACTAAAGTTATCGGCATTTTCGCGTGTTTCATTATCATAACACTAGACGTCATTGCCGGGATACTCGGAATCAAAGCCGAGGCAGCTCAAAGCCAGGTACATTAATCAAGTTCCGGCTTAATTCTTTCGATAAACTCTTTTCATTGCTGATGTTTTTGTTCTACTGATAAAATTAGGAGAAGCATATGAGAATATGGCTATTCGAATGCAAGGAGCCAAGCCACGACGCGTTCGTTTTAGGTGTAGCTGCCTCGACCCTTCTCAGCATCGCTCACGTCCTCGCCAACTTGATCGGAGGGTGCGGAGTTTGTGGTCGAGACGAGCTGCAGAATTCGCCCCCGAGCAAGAAGCTGTCTGTGGCTTGCCTTGTTTTCACATGGTATATATATCATCATATGATGTTGTTTATTATCTTTCTCAATTCTATCAATGTCTTCTTTATTTTAATTGTTCTTTCCGATTTTCGACTTTTAGGATCGTAGTGGCTGTTGGGTTGTCGATGCTTGTGATCGGGACAATAGCGAACAACAAATCGAGACCCTCTTGCGGGTTCACCCACCACCACTTCCTATCGACCGGCGGGATTCTGTGCTTTGTCCACGCCGTGTTTTCCGTCGCGTACTACGTTACTTCCACCGCAAGGCACCGTTGATCTCGATTTTCACCATCTTGTTCGTTTCTTTTAATGGTTTTGTAATCGGTCGGAAAACGATACAATGAAGTTCACAAGACTCCTACTTTCATATTTGTATTATCTCTACTTATGTAGTTATTTGTAATTTGCAGTTACAGAGACAGACAGAGTATAATTTAAATTCATCTCATTTTTTTCATTAAAAAGTAGTATTTCAATTTTAGAATCTCCTAAGGAAAATTTTTGAATATCAATTTTATTAATGTACAAATGTAATTAACAAATGTTGAGGGGAAATTTTGATTCAAAATGAGGAAATTAAGTAGTGAAAACTCAATTATTTATTGAATCTTGTTGAGAAAATTCTCAGAACTCAACTCAGGTTGATTTGTGACAAGAAACTACAAACATTAGTATAGTAATTTATTAGTATTATTATTATCACCATCATCAATTTGTGACACTGATTTTCTTTTATTTCCTTTTGCTAACAAATCATTCAAACATTAGATCAACTCTCATCCTCCGACGAATCGAAGTCGTCGTCCATCTGCCTCTCCCTCATCGCCGGAAACAGCTGCCGGTGCATCTCCAGCGCCGACTCCGACGCCCCCGACACCGGCGAAGCCGACACCCTCGAAGCCGCCTCTTTCCTCCCCGTCTTCACCGACAGCCTCGACGCGTTCTTCACTTCCAAACACGACTTGTCGAGCATCAGAAGAAAATCTCGCACGATCACAAACAGCTGAGAGCTCTCCTCTCTCCCAGCCCTCCCGTGAAAATAATCCCCTGTGCTCTTCACCATCGACATAATCCTCTTCTCCTCCGCCTTCACCCACTCGATATCCGACTCGCACCTCTCAGCAAAACTCGCAAGCGCCTCTCGAAACTCGTTCTCCCCCTCGACATCTTTCATCTCTCCATCGAGAAAAGCTCTCGTTTTTTCAAGCTCGACTCCGAGCTTATGCACTGTCTCGCTCAAGCTCTCTGTATCGATCATCGCCCCTTTCTTCACGTTCTGTAGTTCGTTGCTTAAACTCGAAACCACTTGAAGACCTAAGCTTCGATGATACTCTTCTACCTCGCGATGAGATTCTTCGAAGAGATCTTCTGTTTTCACGCTCGACATGCTCGTGCTTTCTTTCAACCGTCGAGCGGCTCTTATCCCTTCCGACCGGATTATTTCTTGGACAACGAAGTTAAGCAGAGTGGTTTTCCCGTCAGTTCCTTTCACGTCCGAGAGTTTTAAGAGAGTGTCGAGCTTGAACGCCTGAGCTCCTCCTCGGTAAGTCCCGTCGTTCATCCTGTTCCCGGTTTTCAAGACAGCTTCGAGGAGTTTAAGGAAGAGTCGACTGTTTCTCAGCTCCGTGCACGCCACCTCTAACGTCGCTAACGAATCTTTCGTCGAAGAAAAATCCTCGGCGAAAGTGCTTACGAAGAGGAGAGATTCTAAACGCTTGAATGCGAAGGGAATGTCGACCACGGCCTTGAGGAATCTTTCGGCCGGTCCGAGATGAGAGATGTCTCCGGTGTATAAACGAAGCCTTAGTTCTTCGTCTGAGGTCGGTGCCATTCTGAGCAGAGTCTGGGTGAGTTCCGGGGGAAGCTCGTTGCCTTCTTGGAGGGCTTGGCAGACTTCTTCTGTAGTCACATTCAAAGCTTTCAGAAGAATCGACAAGTTTTGCGATTTCTTGGGGTCGATGATCTGAATGAACTGCGGAGGAGAGTCGAAGGACGAGTCTTTCTTGCTGTCGTTTTTGTTCTTGTCGGCCGGAGGCGCGTACCCGAAGAGCGACTCCATCATCTCCTCGTTAAATCTGAGAAAAAACGGAAAAAATAAACACGAATAACTAGCCAACACGAAAGAAAGAAAAAAAACACAAACTCACTGGAAAGATCCGGCTTTTATCTCGTGCCAGACCATGGAATGGTTTGGGCTGGCAAGAACCTTATCCCAGAAGAAAGGTTTCAGCTTTGTCTTTGGAGCTTCTGAGTCGTTTGACCCATCGCTAGCTTCTCCAGTTGAAACACGACGGTGGTGGGGCCCGAGTGGGGAGAGCTTTGCGGGCCCGGGCGGTGGAGGGTTAGGAGGGCGGCCGATTGGTTTGGGAGGGGGCGGAGGGGGGGCAGAAGGGGCAGGGGGGTTGGGCAGGGGAGGGGGTGGGGAAGATGGTTCGAGTGGGGCCGCTGCTAATGTTCTTCCGGGCGGGAGTGGTAATAACTGAGGTTCGTTCGGTTTTGGTTCAGACAATTGATACGGACTGGGTGATGAGAGGTTGACAGTGGAAGGGGCGTTGAAGTCTTTTCCGCTCGACTTACTCGAAGAATGATTATTACTGGAGATCAAGTTGAGAGTGGGCTTCTCGTCTTTGTGTTCGTGTTTAGGGTCGTCTCGACTTTCTTTTCTCAGGCACACGAACAATAGTAAAGCCATTAGGAAAACTCCCAACACCAAGCTTGCAACCAAGGCAGCTAAAATATACTTCTGCTGGTTAGTGTCGTTGTTCCTTTGATTCGAGGGAAAAGGTGGAATGATGTTTCTCGGCAATTGCATAGGCTTGGGGATATTTAAAGGTGGGGCCCTGTCGGAAGGTTCTGGAAGAGGAGAAGGAGAAGAAGAAGGGGAATGAGAAGGAGAGGGAGAGGGGGAAGAGTCTTGAGCGGGGCCCGGTGCTGAGGCTGTTATTAGAACTCGATGCTTTCTTCGTCTGTGTCCTAGGTGTCTTCTGGGGATATGTTCCGAAACCGAAAGAAGCTTTCTTGAGCTGAACTCAACATCACTGTAACCACTTGACTGATATATACCCGAATCTAACTCCTCAGAGGTTATTCCGTAGTCTTCAGACCCTTTTACCCAATAATCCAACTCTCGCTCGGCCTATCAGGAAAAAATCGATGCATCATCAAGTGAATTCCCACAACAAATTCAACAAAAAGGAAATGCCATGACATAAAAGAAGTTTGAACTAAGTAATGCAACAAGAAGTCGTTTGAATTTTAGGCGTTTATTGATCTTTCACTCAACAACTCATACACACAATGCATAAGCAAATTACATTTCAATGAAATTTGCATACCGTATCCTTGTTGATTTCTCCAACATCCAAAGAAATTACATCCTCATCCAAAATCCTCTCGGATAATTTCCTCCTTACCCCTGGATCTTTTGATGCAAAAACACAGAAAAATGCAACGAACAAGGCAGCAAATACGTTGTCCATAGTTACCCAAAATGCCCCTTTCAACCCATAACCATCTTCTTGCCCTTTCCCACTTTGTCTCAACCCAAGAAACAACACACACAAGATATTTTCTTGATATTGCACAATCAGAGGATAAAAATAATAATAATAATAATTCAGATTCTATGTGAAAATCCCACCAAAATCAAATCTTTAACTAAATAAATTTGTTTTTCGTATAACGCACAAAATTCCCAATAAACGCTTCTAACGTCTGAAAAATATGATCTTTTTTTCTTGGGGGAATCTATGGAAGCGAAACAATGGAACCCAGAAAATATCTCTTTCCTTCAACTGAAATAAAAATCGCCATGAATGAAAGGAGCCCTCATTCAGAAGAGAAAAAGAAGAGAGTTTTATTTGCAGTTTCCCCACAGAGCATTTAATGGATTCTCGGAAGAGGATCTTGCTGGGGTGGGGGAGGAGAAAAGGAAAGGAATTTTCGGGTCGAGAATTGATTTTCTGATGGGAATTTTGTTCGTTAAAAATGGTGCATGTTATTCGGAGGAGAGGCATTGAGAGAAAAGGACGAAGAAATGAAGAGGGAAAGACTGAAAATAGAGTGTCTAAAAACAAATTATTTTCAATTTAGTTTCAATTTCAATTCAAAGCAAAAATTAAAATTGTAAAATCAATAGAAAAAAAGATATTATTAAGGAATATTGTTATTATAAAAAATTATATTTTTTTCATTTCACAAATAATAATACTATTGTATATATATTTTTTAATTATTAAAATGTTTTTATTTCATTATTTATAGCATATAGTATTAAAATATTTTTATTTATATTTTAAGGTAACTTTTAAATTTGATGACTATTTGGTCTATGTTAATTGCAGTGTCTTGGGATTCGAACTAAGGACCTCAAGTCCCCAATTCAAGTGCTCAACCAACTGAGCTAACAACCCTCGACATATGTAAGTAATGTTAAGAAAGTTAAATTTAGAAAATTGCCTTAATTTATAATTAAGATAAACTATAGTTCTAATTATATAAAAGTATTTAATATTGTTCCAATTTCAAAATTTCCAAAAAAATGAGAAATTTAATAAAAAAAATTACAATTTAGACAATACTAAAAAATTGACTTACCAATTTTTAATAACTTAGTCCACTCAAATTCCATCCAAAATAGCCTAGTTTAAAAATAAAGAATATATATAAGATTTTTTAAAGGTAATATATATAAGATTTTTTATTCTTCACATGAAATGCTTAGAGAAATATACTTCTTTAATCAGATAAATATTTATAAATTTTTTACATGAATTAAAAAAAGTAAAATTTATACTTTATTTTCATTCATGTATAAATATAATTTTTGTATACAATCAAAATTTGTGATTGTATAATGACGATTATAGTATTCAATTTATTTTTAATTGTGTAAACAAAAAGTTAAAATTAGTCGAGCTTAACAAAAACTGAATGAGATAGTAAGATAGAATAACTTGACACAACAAATCGAGTATTGATTTATCGAAAATCTTACAAAGTTATCAAATGTTATCAGCTTTGGATGAGAGCTACTCCATCTGTTCCATAAAAACGATCACATTTTTTTCGTTTGTAAATTACAAATCAAATGTTATGAATGTTGGATGAGAACTACTCTATTTGTTCCATATGAATGGTCAAGTTTTTTTTTTGTGTGTAAATAAAAAAAAAAAAATGTGATGCCGACTATTCTTATGAGATCGTGGTATATTTTTGGAGATTATATTATATAAAAAAAAATTATTTTTATCCAATGGGCTTCACGTGATAAGTCGTCTCCCTCCTTCACTCCCTCCCCACTCCCCCAAAATCCAAACAAAAAAAGAACAAAAAAACAACAAAGCTATTCATTCCTTTGATAAAGCAAAGCTATACAATTTACCCATAATTACAAAAACAACCCAATTTACCTAATAATCATAATTGCGCCCACAACAAAAACAACAACCCCACACATAGCTTCACCCCTGCATAAAATCATTTTCTCAGAAATTCATTCTCAATCGAAAGATAAATTTAATCGAATAAAAAAAATAAAAAAATTAACATGTGTTATGTGGGCAAAGCAACGAAGATCTTCATCTTCATCCTCACGGTTCTCGTCGTCACCGGACTTGTGCTGGGGTTCAGCTTGCTCCGGCACCGCGTCTCGCATCGCGAATCCGGCAGCAAATGCACGCCCGATTCATGCCCACTCGCTACCCCCGTCATTCCGCCTGATCCGACAAACCCTAATCCGACCTCCAATTACACTCCAAATCCATCTCTAGCTCCTCCGCCTCCTCCGCCGCCGCCGCCGACCGACAATTCAGGCACGGGCGTCCCCGATTCGCCTCCGCCTCCGCCGCCCACGCTCTATCCTCCGCCGCCGAGCGATAACACTGGCACAGGTGTTCCGGTTTCGCCTCCGCCTCCGACATTGATTTCTCCGCCGCCTCCTGCGGTGGTTTCGGAGGCGCCGCCGCCGGCATCCAGTGTTCCGAACCCGGTGCCGGTTGCGCCAGGTCCAGCGCAAAACTCATAGTGTTGTAACCTCTTTTTTTTTACTTTTATATTCATTTTTTTACTTTTAATTTTCTCGCATTCCTTTTGTTTATAATGTCTTTATATTTTTTTATTTTGAAATAATTGGATTGGATGATTTGCTGTAGTTTTGATTTATTTTATGAAATATCAATTGTCACATTCTTTTTTTTTTTATGTAAAAAATTAACTATTCATATTTTTTTGTTACGAGAAGGATGAAGTATTTCTGTTTCAATTCGTCAAGATTTTTATGTTTCCTAAATCGATTTAGGCAAAGATTTTAACTATTGTTTATTTATTTCTTTTGAAAATTTTGGATCATATATATGAAAATTTCAAAAGACATTTTGATCTTGATAATTGTTTTTATTCTTTTATATATACGTGTGTGTGACTTTTCAATATGAAAATTTTATTTATGAATAATCATGACGAGCCTAAAAATACGTAGAGCCTAAATTGTGACACTACCAAAGTTGTTAAAAAAAGTAGTGAATATTTTTGAATTACAAGAAATACGGATACCCATGACATTTTATCTCATCTCACATACGTACCCTTCAAAATCCAAAATATTACAAGAAAACCCCATATTTATAAACTTCAGTACTTCACTACTTCAGGGTACCTTTTGTAATTTAAAAAAATAGCGGGTTGTTTTTGTAATTACTTCGATCCTCAATATTAATTTCTGAAACTTGATGGGCGAAATTATCAAAACAATATTATTAGTACCAGACTCAAAATGTATATTTTTTTTGTTCATTTTCCTTTTAATTAACCATTCAAGAACTACTGTCTGATGATATGATTCTCAAGCTCAAAAAAATGTCAACAAATTATTCAAAGCCGCACGATTTATCCGCTACACCGATCCTCTCGACCAGTGGCATGGCCCGGCATCACACGTACGGATTGCCTTCTTTCGACTATAGGCCTTTTGTAGGCTCTTAAAACGAACCCCAAATCCGACAGGCTTCTCACCATTTCTGCCTGCTCACGAAAAACATACGAAGATCATCACTTGAAGACGACAGAGTTTACGTATAATGTACGGTTAGTTAATTACCTTTATGACGAGCAAATTGCACTTAAAATACGAGGAAATAAAAATTGCCTTCAACCCTATCTCAGAATTCACTCGTTCCGCCAGGTTCGTGCTCCAAAGATTCGCCTGCTTTGACGAATCTACCCTTGACTCGCTTTCTCGTATCCGCTCTCGCTTTCCGGGACGCGTACCGTATTTGTTTACCGAACCTAACATTTTAACAAAGCGTGTCGTTTAAGAGAAACTATTACTCATATCATAAATAAATTCGATATAAATTAACTAACATACGTTCTCGTCTTCTTCTTCTCGTTGTATCTCATCTTGGCCTTATCTCTCGCCTGGGGACAACAAGGCTCTAGGTTCGACTCCCACAGAGACTCACCGGTCAAAAACAAAGTCGAGAGCCCGCAATCTTGATACTCGGCAACATTACTTTCCCCGGTGATATTCGACAGCGCTAACGACAACGACGAACTGAGCTGCCCGCTCGCGAACCCTAGGCTAATGCTCGGGTTCATGAGCATGCTACAACTGGGGCCCGCATTCATCAAACCACCCGGTCGAGAAACCGGAGGAGACTGAAAAGCCTGCGCCAGATCAATTTGATTGCTATTCGACTCCGACAAATTCTTGTCCATCAGAAGTCCTTCCATCCCTCCGTCGTCGCAGCCGAAATTCGGCCGGTTATTCCCGAACATCTCGTAGCCGCCTTCGAAGCTCAATCCCATCCCGTCGATCTCGACGTTCCCCGACAGATCGTCGCTGTCTACGTTGCACACCTGCATGGCGAATCAGATATATATAG
>JACOMQ010005376.1:0-16783 GCA_014843705.1 Euphrasia arctica | reverse complement strand
ATTCCTAAGAATACCGAAACTTGATAAAACTCAAGAAACCCTTGAGAGAGATAAACTCTTTATTTCATATCAAAACAACTACGTAAATAAATGACAAAAGCAGAATATAAATAGTACTAAAACCCTACCAAAATAAATTAAAATAATAAATAAAAATAATACTAAACTTGAACAGAAAGAAACAATCTTTTCTTTCTATGTATCTGCATCAATTGCTCTCTTAACAAGTTAATTAAGAAAAATACTACTCGGTACTACTATAGAACAAGGACAAGAGAGAACAAATTGTTGATTGATTAAAGTTAACGAATAAATTGTTGTCCGAATATAATTTTGCCCGTGTAAATAAATTGGATTGTGCGGATCGACAAAATATTATGAATAATACTATGTTTATGTTAATACTGGTTGGTTTAATCGTCAGCGTTTTAAAATCAAAATTTTAAAAACAGACTATGCAGTTATTTTCTTTGAGAATGGCTAGTAATTATAACCATTGCTTTAGTTTTAATTTTATAGTGTTCAATTTAATGTGATTGTTACTTTTAGTTAATTCATTAAAATTTGAAGTTGTAAACAATAAATGAAAGTGTGGGGTAGATGCTGAAATTGGAATCAAAACTAGTAATATATAACAATAATATTGGATATTGCTATATTCTTGAAGTAGAATTAAAAAAACTACATAATGTACAGTTGTAATTTCACAATAAATAGTCAACTTTCAACCAACTAAAACACTACATATATTTTATTCCAACAAAAATAATATTGTTGTGATGACAAGAGAACAACATATAATTGTTGTGCTAAAATCAAGAAATCGAAAATAAATGAACCAACAACCAAAAGCTATAAAAACAATAGGAGAAAATTGTAGGAGTATATAGTATAAGGAGAAAAAACAAATAATAAAAATGTTATTCACTCACTAATAAAAAATTGTTGTTTGATAAATAAACATTACATTACACAATTATTCTTTATCAAATATATTGATGATTCCATTTTATAATTAAAATTAAGACACATAAATCATAGTATTTCAAACATGAATTTAACACTTTTTTTTTAAAAAAGATTTTCAAAATTAATAAAATTTCAAATTACAAACTTCGTAATTTAGATTCCAAACCAAAATACCGAGTACTACAAATTAAAATTTAAATTTCATTTATTTTATGAGTAAATTTTAATACTACCCATCATCAAAAAAGCCCACTACTTCACACGAGTTGGAGCTGATTATATATATAGTGAGCATAGCTTCATGCATTGAATGCTATAAATAGCACATGCTCTTTCCATTTATAGTAACTCTTTTATATCAAATTATTTTTAAGGGTTGATTTTTTAGTCTCTACAATATAATGGGGTACTTTTTCAATAAGCCATTCTCTGTTTTATGCCACTTCTTGATTGTATTGTTCGAGCTTAGGCTCTGTTTGGCGGCCGAGAATCGACGAGGGAATTTTGTTTTCGGAGATTCTTTGGTCGATGTAGGCAACAACAACTACATTGTATCTCTCTCGAAAGCCGATTACCTCCCCAATGGGATTGATTTTGGTGCACCGACCGGGAGGTTTACTAATGGAAGAACCATAGTCGACATTCTAGGCAAGTTCTCGATCAACTTTCATTTTATTTTCATATATTCTTGTTTTATGGAGTAATAATTTCTGATCAAATACAAATATATATAAGCAGGACATGAAATAGGTTTGGTCGGATACACGCCGCCGTATTTGGCACCTACCACGGGCGGATTGACGACGCTTCTGCAAGGTGTAAATTATGCTTCTGGTGGAGGTGGAATCCTAAATTCTACTGGCAAGATTTTTGTGGGTTTTTTCTCTCTCACATTTTGATTAATCTTTTTTTTGTTTTGTTTTTAAACATTTTTTAAATATATATTATGGGTTATTTGCAGAAGTTTACCCTGCAGTTTAGCTTAATTACAAAAAAAAAAAAAGTTGGAGTCTTTCATTCAAAATTATAAATACCTTGTTTTTCTTGTTAATAAACTGCCAGGGGTAGTTTTGTAATTAATTAATAGATTGAGGGCCTGATCGACAATGTGAATCTTGTCTATTAGTTTATGTGGAATATATTTTGGATTATTTACAAATATCACCCTGCATTTTAGCTTAATATATTTATTTTGGGTTATTTACTGTCAAGATTGATGTAAATATGTTTCTTACATTTTGATCATCTTTTTTACTTGCTTTTTAATACTACTATTATGGGTAAATTACAAAATTCGCCGGAAGTTTAGCTTATTTACAAAACAACCCACATTTACCTTTAAATAAACAAAAATGCCCTCTAAAACGAGTTATTTGTAATTTTGGAAAGTAGGGGGCTTCTTTATAATTTTTCTTTATGAAAAATGGGATTATGAATTTTCTTTTCCACAGGTTGGGAGGATCAATTTGGATGCACAAATGGACAACTTTGCAAACACGAGGCAAGATATAATATCGGGAATCGGTCGAGCCGAAGCTGATAAGCTGTTGAAGGACTCGTTTTTTTCATTGACAATAGGCTCGAATGATTTCATCAACAACTACCTCACACCCTTTGTTCCTTCCAAAATCGAGAAACAGCTACAATCCCCTGAATCTTTTGTGGCCTCCATGATTTCAAGGTTCAGAATTCAACTCACGGTAAATTACAAATTCATCCTCAAGTTTAGTCTAATTACCAAAAAGCACTTTTGGTAAATATCGTACAAAAAGGCTCCTGGTTTTTATAGAAATATATTTTCTAAAAATACAAATTGCACCAGAACTATCAAATAATTACAACATGTGATTTCAAGATACAGAATTCAACTCATGGTAAATTACAAGTTCTCCCCGAAGTTTAGTCTAATTACAAAAAAAGCACTTTTGGTAAATATCTTACAAAAAGGCTCCTGGTATTCATAGAAATATATTTTTTACAATTACAAAAATACCCCTAAACTATAAAATAATTACAACTTCACCCCGAAGTTCAGTCTAATTACAAACAAACAAACAATAAAAAAGACCAGCCAGTCATGTCTTCAAACATCTCACAAAATGGTCCCTGGTGTTTGTAACATTTACAATTTGTAGATGATATTTTATTAAATTACAAAAATTACCCCTAACTATCGAATAGTTACATGCCGATATTCTGTAAAATTACAAAAATGTCCCTCAGATATCAAATAATTACAAAAAAGCAGTCGTATTTAATATTTAATTTTCAAACATCTCACAAAATGGCCCATTGGTGTTTGTAACATTTACAATTTGTAGACGATATTTTATAAAATTACAAAAATGCCCCGAACTATCAAATAGTTACATCTTGTGATTTCACAAAACGGCCCCCCGTGTTTGTAACATTCCTAATTACACGTCGATATTTTTGTAAAATTACAAAAATGTCCTTGAACCATCAAAAATGTTCTCTTTTGCTTCTTCTTCCGCCAGAGGCTATACGACATGGGCGCCAGGAAAATAGTAATCGCGAATGTGGGCCCCATCGGGTGCATCCCTTACCAGAGGGAAATAACCGCAGACGCGGGTGATGGTTGCGCCCCTTTCGCCAACGAGCTAGCTCGGATGTTCAACGAGCGACTGAGGGGGCTCACGGTCGAGCTAGCCTCGACCCTCCACGGCTCGGCGTATATCTACGCAGACGTGTATCGAATCGTCTACGACATCGTTTGCAACTATACATTGTACGGTACGCATTAATTATACGTATAAACAAAGCGTCTTTTTTTTTATCGAGACACAATAAACAATTAGGACCTGTTCTTTTGGACTGAAACTGGCTGAACTGAACTGAACTTAAGCAAATTGAAGCGATCTGAACTGAACTGATTTTGTTATAAAAATAATAATAATTTTTATAAAATTTTAAATATTTTTTAAAAAATATTAATAATAAAATTATTTTTTATTTATTTTATTTTAATTTATTTTGAAATGAACTTAATCGAGCTGAACTGAAGCGATCTGAACTGAACTGAAATATACTGAAATTAAGTACAAAATAACATTGAAAACTGATTTGTGCAGGGTTCGAGAATGCGAATTCGGCGTGTTGCCACGTGGCGGGTAAATACGGGGGGCTGATTCCGTGCGGGCCCCCGTCGAAGGTGTGTGGGGACAGGTCCAAGTATGTGTTCTGGGATCCTTATCATCCGACGGACGCTGCGAATTCGATCATAGCGATGAGACTCATGGATGGGGACTCTCGCGACATCTGGCCCGTTAATATACGAAGCTTGATGAAATCTGAACCGTTGGATTGATTGGAGTATTAATAATTTTTTTTTATATATTATTAAATATTTTTAAAATTATAAATAATATTTAAGCTTGAAATTATTTATTTTAATGGATAAGCCCTCCTAAATAAATTGGCACGCACTTCTAAACTAAATCCACGATACAAAATATAAAGCTGAATCGCTCACGAATCCGAGGCTTGTACCTTCCGAGCGAAAAGTACAACCCTTGAAATGTCAATCCCCGTTCCCTCTCCGGAGGAACTCATTTTCGTCCACCGGGACCCAGCCGGCGTCGCGTATGTCGTCATCAACCGACCGGAATCCCTCAATTCCTTGACCCGGGCCATGATTGTCGACTTGGCCCGGTCGATCAAGCGACTGGCCTTGGACGAATCGGTTCTGGTCATCGTCCTCACCGGGTCGGGCCGGGCCTTCTGCGCCGGCGTCGACCTGACCTCGGCGGAGGACGTTTTCAAAGGAGACGTGAAGGATCCGGAGACCGATCCGGTTGCTCAAATGGAGCGGTGCAAAAAGCCGATCATCGGAGCGATCAACGGTTTCGCGGTGACGGCGGGGTTCGAGATCGCGCTGGCTTGCGATTTGTTGGTGGCGTCGAAGGAAGCCAAGTTCATAGACACTCATGCCAGGTAGTAATTGTATTCTGTAAATAAATTAATTGTCTCGCCAGTTTTTTTTACTGTGGATTTTGGGTACACTTTTCATTGCGTAATGTACTTCGGCTATAGTCTATAGAGATATGTGCGAGGGAGTATAATTGTTGCTGATATCTGTTACTCTGATAATTAATTTAGCGAGGACTTGGATGTTAGGTTTATCTATGGCTCGTTTATTTAGTTCAATTGAGTCGAGATCAAATCGACAATGATAGTATATTTCATGTTCGACAATGGCTCAAGTTCAGCTCGAGTTTTTGGTAGCTGAACTTATCAAACTTGTGCTGTTATTGTAATTCATATCATCGAATAGGGTATTTGGTAAATGAATGTCTGATCCAAATGTCGAATCATTAGTTGCCTCTAGTTTGAACGAGCCACTAGACTTGTTTGTAGCTTGTTGCAATGTCAATTTACTTTTAAACGAAATGGATTTTGAGTTCATTAGTGAAACAAATGTTCGATTGGGCTGGCAGGTTCGGGATATTTCCTTCGTGGGGCCTGTCCCAGAAGCTTCCGCGCATAATAGGGCCCAGTCGGGCCCGTGAAGCTTCTCTGTCTGCAACCCCTATAACTGCCGAACAAGCCGAGAAGTGGGGTTTGGTTAATCACGTTGTTGAAGGAAGCGAACTCTTGCAGAAAGCTCGACAGGTTGCAGAGGCCATGATCAAGAACAGTCAAGACTTGGTGGTTAGGTATAAAGCTGTTATTAATGACGGGTTTAAACTGGATCTGGACAGTGCACTTGCTCTCGAGAAGGTGATGCGTATTGTTATCTGTTTTTTTTTCACTCTCGTATCTGAGCATCGATGGATTATTAGTCGGTGATCGTAACTCTCTTTGTTTATTTCTATGTGTATATAACAGAAAAGGGGTCACGAATACTACGAAGGGATGACAAAGGAACAGTTTAAGAAAATGCAGGAATTTATATCCGGTCGGAACTCAAAGAAGAAAACACCATCAAAAATGTGATTTTCATATGTTCCTCTTTGTTTAAATATATACTGTATGGTGGTATTGTGAAGGTTTAAATTCTATCTTTTATTTTCTCATGTCCATTGCAATTGAAATTTTATTTTATCAATGAATGATGCATCAAATGTGGAATGTGGTGGATATAAGGTTGCAGATGTTGAGTAACCTGGTTCAAATGTTGGACGAAAATCCCTCCATTTTTCCGAGTGTGACTGCAAACGAGCTGAGCAGTTCACTAGTTGCTTGAGCAGAGTTTCGACAATTTCAAAGAAACGAAAATGATAGTACTAGTAAATTTTATTATTTTTAATTTAAATAATATTTAATTATTCACGTCGTCTAAAAGCATGTCTGATGCGGTAGAGACTAGAGAGGTCCCTCACTTCGATTCCCGTCGACACCCTCGCCTAGTCGCCTGTATTGCTCTATGGCTGTTGTTGGGCCCTACCAAAACAATAAGACTACGAAATAAAGGCCCAACAAGACAGCAGCCCAGCCCAAACAACGAGGGGTATTCATCGGTTCAGCTCAGTAACCAGTAGCGAGTCAAATGTCTGTCAATCGGAGTGAAAGCTCCGCAGAAAAATAAGCTCGACGATCGGAATACAGAGACGACCCAACCAATAAAATTCGATCCGAAATTTCGAGCAGAATAATTCATTTGATTCTTCATATTATGAGGCGGATTAAAATACCCTATTATTTCGTAGCAGTTCTACTGAGCTCGATATGGGCAGAATCCGCGCCGCAGGCGTATCGTAGAGACCCGGGGCATCCGACGTGGCACCATGGGGCATTTCAAGACGTCAAGGATTCGGTTCGATCCGATGTTAGTCAAATGCTCCATTCTCGCGCTGAGGTACGAATTCACGCAGTTCACGTGCGTGTGTGTGTGTTCGTCGATTGGGAGTATTGCTTATTGATTTTTTTTCCAAATGTTTGTTTGATGTAGTGTTATAGAGTTTGTGTGCAGATTGTGAATTCAGTTTTTCCATTTTTATGTTGATGGCTTTTGATTTTTATAGTTTTTTGTGTGTAATTTTAATTTGAAAACTTTGTTGGAAATTGAAATGGGTTTGGAGATTTTTGAATTTTATTCGTCAAATTTGATGTCTTCTTACACTGTAAGCTCTTTGGTAGGTTCCGTTTCAAGTGCCTCTGGAAGTAAACGTGGTCCTTATTGGCTTTAATGGTGACGGGGGCTACAGGTACAAGGTTGATTCCCAAAAGCTGGAGGAATTTTTGAGAGTTGGTTTTCCGTCTCACAGACCTTCATGCTTGGAGACTGGAAAGCCACTTGATATTGAGCATCATATAGTTTTTAATGCATTCCCCGTAAGCTTCTTGAATACGCACCTTGCTTAATGTTGGCTATCTTCTTATTTTTTTTTCATTTTTTCCAACTTTAGTCATGATCTTTTTTAACTTTCGACTGTAGGTTGGACAAGCAGAATTAATAGCATTGGAGAAAGCACTGAAAAAATACATGACTCCAGCTGGCAGTGCAAGAGAGGTGGCACCATATTCTTGTTTTACATCTCATTGAGTTTTTCTTCTTCTTTTTCTCTAGAGTTTATATTAGAATTTTGTTAACTTTATAGGCAGATTTTGGAAGGGAACTTCCTTTGTTTGAGGTGGAAGCAACAGCTGTTGAAACAGAATTTGAAAAGCTTTATTCTTATCTGTTTGACATAGAAAACGAGGGATTCCCTGTCGAAGAAACAGACCAACCTAAGCCCACTGCTGTTTTTGTGCTTAACTTTGATAAGGTTGGTGTATTTCAATAATGACGCTTCCTTGTAGAGTTCAAGCTCCTAATTTAGTAAAATGCCAATCTAGGTTTTCATGTGCTTCTGGTAATTCTTCATAGAATCTCAGGTTACTGAATGCAGGCATATTTGTGTACTTTTGTACAGGTACGAATGGATCCTAGGAACAAGGAGGTCGATCATGATAGTTTAATGTACGGAAAAATCACAAATCTAAATGAAGAGGATATGAAGCACCAAGAGGGGGATTACATATATAGGTACCGATACAATGGAGGTGGGGCATCTCAGGTTTGGCTTGGATCTGGCAGGTACTATGACATCAGGCTTATCAGCCACTTATGTGTTTTCCAGAATAACAATTGTAAACTCTTATAGTTACCTTAAGAGTCTGTCTTCAATGTCTCTAATGATACTTGATCAAAGTTCAGGTTTGTTGTGATTGACCTCTCTGCTGGACCTTGTACATATGGGAAGATTGAAACCGAAGAAGGAAGTGTGAATCCTAGAACAATGCCTCGATTGCAGAATGTGATGTTTCCTACAGCAGGGGCAAGTGGCGAGCATTCTGCCCCTGATATTTTTGTCGGACAATTAGCTTCTGTGATTGCAACCACAGTTGAACATGTTATAGCCCCAGATGTGAGGTATATTATTTATATTTATGGTAGTATAACAGAACCAAACTCTTTTCTTATACACATTAGCCAAGGCACAGTTATTTTGATTTTCTAGACTTAAATGTCATCCTTGAGGCATTATCTTATGTTTTTTTAATTTGTAATTATTATATTGCCAACGTATCATGCGTGATGATTAATTCATTTGCTTTTCGTCAAAGATGACTCGATGAGGAATGTGTTTCATTAGCAAACTAGTGATACCAGTTTTAATTAAGCCCATAACAAGAGTCTGAATCCTGTCACATTACTGGTAGTTTAATAATCTGAATGTGTCCTTTTTTTTGCATTTTCATAGGTGTTAGTATGCATAACAGTTAATTCAAGTAACATTTATAGCAGTGTTTCTATGTTTATGGTTACGATTTTTCAAATTAAAATTACATTAAAGACTCAGTATCAGGATAAAATCAATTGCATTCAACTAGTTTAGATACAAACACAGGATGAAAGGTTTTCAGATATGTGATTTTTAGAAGAGGAAACTACGTAGTTTTATCTGCAAGGAAATTGTAAGAGTGATTGCATCATATAGATCAGTTTGGTTGATATGTCTGAAATACATAAAAGGGCCTGTCTGATTGGTCCAGTTTATTTTAAGGAGGCATTTGTGAAAATGTATGGTCTTCCAATTAATATTTATGATTTAACATCATATCTAAGTGACTGAAGCATTATCAAGTACTTTTATTAGCTGTTCATTATGTATCAAATATTACCCTCCGACTGTTTGATGTATTTATGATTTAATGGGGAAGCCATGTTATTTTCTTCGTGGTACTGTTTTCCTCATCATTGATGCACTTTTCATTTCTACTAAATCTTGAACTACTTTCTAACATTGCCTGTTATATGTTGTTTGACTTTTTTGTTGATAAAGGAATATCTGTCTGGTTTTGGTGTTCCAGTTAATTTTCTTGCATCTTCTTCCATGAGATAATATTACCCTCTTTTGGTCAGGTATGAAACGGTTGATATGACTACTCGGTTGCTTATACCTATCATTGTCCTTCAGAATCATAATAGGTACAATATAATGGTGAAGGGCCACAATTACAGTATAGACACCGAAGCTATTGAGAATGAGGTAAGATTCCCTTGTGTTATTTAGGAAGTCGGACACATACCATCATAGTCGCATTCACAAAATAATTGTGCATAATTGATACTATTCAGGTTAAGAAAATGGTTCACCAAGGTCAGGAAGTTGTAATTGTTGGGGGTACGCATGCACTACATCGACACGAAAAGTTGTCCATTGCTGTCTCAAAAGCAATGAGGGGACATTCCCTTCAAGAAACCAAGAAAGATGGGCGCTTTCATGTTCATACAAAGACATATTTGGATGGTGCTATTCTTAAGGAGGTAGGTTCCTGACTTTTGATTTAATGTTCTAGTTATATTAATAAAATGAAGTACCGCTGGTCTGTTGTTCATTTTGATTTTTTCAACTTAAAAGTAGCAGCATAGTTGGCCCTGATTTTAAAGGGGTCTAGGCATAAATAAGATTGAGAACTTACTTGAATATTCTTTTCAAAAGGAAGATTCCAACACTTCAGTAACCAAAACCAGAACTAATATAGAGCAACATTACAATTTCCTCATCAACACACACAATTACCTTGAATAATCAGTAGTTTGACACTGCTCTACGAGCACCTATTTACTGCATTATTTTATTCTCCTTATATAAATATACATTGGATTTGGTGGTTGTGGGCCTACTCTACCCCCACCCCTGTGGCAACTCTCTCACTGATTTGCAGTTGATTTTTTTTATAACGATTATCGAGCAAAATATAATATTCAATTTTGCTATAATGTATATGTATATGTATATGTTGTCAACTGCAGGAGATGGAAAGATCTGCTGATGTGCTTGCAGCTGGCTTACTGGAGGTGTCTGACCCAACCCTATCGAGCAAATTTTTCCTTCGTCAGGTAAGATTTACTGATTATTAATTAATTATGGAACATTTATGGTTAAAAACTCAAAATCTAATCTTCATGGACTAGCCTTTTGGCCATATTTCCCTAGAGTTCTGTCCTTCCATTTCCATTCACATGTTTTTTGATGTGTAATATCTTTTGCAGACATGGATGGATGACAGTGATGGAACCGGTGATTCCATCCTTAAGCATAAACCTCTTTGGTCATCGTATGGTTCAAAAAGTCAAAAAGATAAGAGAAAGAAATTACAAAAAAAGAAGCAAGGAGACGTGTATCGAACTTATGGAACTAGGGTGGTTCCAGTGTGAGCAGCAGCATCTTTTCTCTAATTTCATGAAAATATTACTACTTGACAACATTTTTTGTAGTTAATGAATATCACAGAGGAATAATATTCTTTGATATTGCAGCTTTATTCTATCACTGGCGGATGTAGATGAAAATCTTATGATGGAAGATGATAGTCTTGTATGGACAAGTAATGACGTAGTCATCGTGCTTCAACATCAAAGCGAGAAGATACCTCTAAGGTAGGTATACTGGAGGGTGGAGACAGCGTCATTCCTATTTTCCTCCTATAATTACATGCTTTTAATTTTTCACTTGGAAATAAAAATAGGGTTTCATGACCCTATCATCTGACATTTAACGTTTTTATACATCCTACCTGGTTTGGGCAGTTATGTTTCTGAGTTAGAGAGAAGGCATGCTATACCATCCCAAGCCCAGCGCCATATATTAGCCGGGCTGGCCTCTGTTGTGGGTGGGCTGAGTGCACCATATGAAAGGGCATCACACGTTCATGAGAGGCCTGTGGTGAATTGGCTCTTGGCAGCTGGTTGTCATCCATTCGGGCCATTTTCAAATTCTACTCAAATTAGTCAATTGCTTCATGATGTTGCACTGGTAAACCTAACTGGTCTTTTTTTTTTCTCACTTGAAAGCTGCACCTTGTGAAACATAGTACAATGTTGATGTGGTGCCACACGTTTTACGTTACGATTAAAATAGGGTTAATTGCACAAAAAAATGAAATTACAAACAAGCCACTTGGTATTTATTTCCATTTTACAAACTACTTCCTCAATACTCGATGGGAGGCATTTGTTAAGAATATACATGTTACAGAGAATCATGAATTGCTGAAACATTCGTTATCTTATATCTACAGAGGAACACAATATATGCCCGGGTTGATTCTGCTCTTCACCGAATTCGAGAAACATCTGGGGTGATTTCCTTATCGTAGAACTGCTTTTTTTCCCTCGATTGTTTTATAAGTACTTACTTAATATCTTTGCCAGGCTGTTCAAGCCTTTGCTGCAGAACACCTGAAAACTCCCCTTGGAGAACCAGTGAAGGGTAAAAGGAATAAGTCAAGCACCGATCTTTGGCTGGAGAAGTTCTACAAGAAGAAGACCAACCTGCCAGAACCATTTCCACACGAGTTGGTTGTTCGACTAGAAAAGTATTTGGACGTAAGTCTTTTTGACCTCGTATAAATGATAAATCCTAAGATTAATTACAGAAAAAGTTGAGTTTAATGATTTTTTTTTTTTCTTTCAGAATTACAGAACATCCCTTGATTTTTGTTTCTATTTTACAAAATCCACCCTCAAATTCTCAATATGCTATGTTTGTTAAATATATACCAATCCCAATGGGTTGTTGGTAATTTTGAAAGGGGACTCTTTTTTTATATATCATTCGCTCGAACTTCATGGGTACTTTTTCGTAGTAATTCTATATGCTGAGTTTTACTTGTTTTTATTATGTCTCGCATCACATTACAGACCCTTGAGGAGCAGCTTGTCGACCTATCTTCCTATCTATATGATCATCGACTGCAAGATGCACATGTAAACAGTTCAGAGATTCTTCAAAGCTCGATTTTCACTCAGCAGTACGATTCCTTACTATTTTGCTGCTACATTTTTTAGCTTCCTTTATAATGTAGAAACCTTGTCATCGTTGGGTTTATATTTGTTTTAGGTACGTGGAGCATGTTTTGCACAGTGAGAGGGAGAAGATGAAATGTTGTAGCATCGAATACAAATTCCCAACACACACATCACAAAACTACATCTACGCAGGAATTCTTTTAGCTGGATTCTTTGTTTATTTTGCAGTTATCTTTTTCGCATCGCCTGTGCGCTGAGTTTCTTAGGCGTCTTCTCTTCTCAATAGGACTTTTGCTGGTACTGTAATTTGTAGACTCTTGTAAGTTTTGAGCAAAAATGAAACTGATGAGATTTATTTTCGAGGACTTTTAATTGAAAATATCTTTTTAAAATAAAATGATTTTGTCTCAAATAAAAATTTCTTATAACAATTGCAAGTCGAGGGTAATGTTTGGATACAGATTTTGTGAGATTGTGTCCCGAGATGTGAACGTAGTTTTGATTTTTGATTTATTATTTTTGTATAATAATATTTTTTTATTAAATATATATCTTTAATTTGAAATAAATAATAAAAAAACTTTAAAGAATAATTTTATATTAAATATTTTAATATCTTTTTAACTTATTTTTAAAATTTTATAATATTAAAAAAAAATGTGAACAATTTAAATTTAATTATTTTAATATCTCACTTGTAAAAAATAAATAAAAATTTTATTTTACTATTTTGCATTATTTTTAAAATTTATTCACAACAACTTAACTTTTTAACTAATAAACACATTTTACACATTAAATAATTACATTTTTTTACTTAATAAATACTACACTTTAACCTTTTAGATAATTTTATATTATTAGTTTTTGTGGTAAATAATGTCACTTTTTGTTGTTTCACGCGTATATTCCAAATATTAAAAAGAAATAATTTTACATTATGAGTTTTCGTGGCAATAAACTACAACTAATATTAAACATTACCAATATCCACTAATAAAAAAAATCATGAAAGTTACAATAATCGAACATAAACTTCCATTAAAAGAGTTGCAGGCATTCGATCACCATAATGTTGCATCTTATTTCAAATTTTAGAAGATGACTCGATTTGCAGGCATTATTCCAATAATGTTGAATCTTATTTCAAATTGTATTCCTATAATGTTGAATCTTATTTCAAATTGTAGAATATAACACAACAAAGTCATTTGCAAATCATTTACTAAACAACATTTTTCAAGTCATTTTTTATTTCTAGCTTCAATGTTAACTGAACATAAAAATAAAATTGCAATGATAATTTAACCAAATTCAAAGCTGTTTCGAAAATATTTGCGAGCGTCCTCATTCAACACTAAACTTAAAAATAATTATTAGGACAATACATTTGAGTAATTATTAGAACAATAAATTAGTAGTACCATTACTGAGCCAATGTATTTGAATTTACCGAAAGTCCAATTAAGATATGAAGAGATCAGATATAGCTTTCTAGGCTGCATTATCAATCAATTTTACAGTTTATGTCAAAAACTGCTCAGAGCCCAGTGCAATCATCATTTCATGTTCTCGATTTCTTTTAATCTTAAATTTGTACAATAAAAATAAAAAAATAAAAAAATCAATTTTTTTTGGGTGAAACTGTTATCCTCAGAAAATGCTTATGGTTGACATCAAAATAATCAGGTCTCAAAGATTACATGCCATCATCGGAACATCATCCCAAAAAAATAAATCAAAAAATTTATTTTTAAAAACCAAAATTGAATTTCACAGGCGTATAATTCACTGAGCCCGTTTGGAAAAATCTTAGGCGAAGCGACTCAACGGCCCTGCGTGTATCTATTCGCCCCCGATGCAAACATATACATACACAGAAACAGTATGCAAATATATATATACATACACAGAGGCAGATTCAGATAATATTACGATTTAAAAAAAAAAGTTATTCCGCGTGTGAGAATACGCTATTGATCTACAGAGAGAATGATGATGGTGAGAAGAACTCATATTTTTGGTTTGGTTTAAATAGAGAGGAAATTTGGGGGAATTAGGGTTTTAAGTGGGCCGCGGAGGGTTGGGCTTTTTATTGGTGAGCTTATTTGTGTTTGGACTAAAAATGATGTCACGTAGTAGAATTTATGCTTCCATTTCGTTGTATTTCAACCTAAGGTAAAGGGAAGGCTTCATAAGTGGATAATTAATTCGGGTAGAGTCGCATATGGCGAGAGTCGAACCCAGGACCTGCCACAAGGCTAGGCTTTGATACCATGTTAGAAACCGCTTCATCTAAAAGCTCCAACTGTTAGAGAAGTTGGACAACTAGACATTTATAGTAGGCCGAATATATTTTACAATAAAATCTATCATTTTCTGTCAAAGGTTTTATAAAATTTCATTTAATTTATTACTAATATGTGCGTGCGTACATATTTATAAATTTTGTGAATACATGCTCATTTAATTTTTTTAGCTTCGCCCCATTCGTTGGGTGTTCAAAATACCCGTCAAACCTGATTCGCCCGGCAAATCGACCCATACTTGCCCAAATTCGCCGATTTTATATTTAAAAAATTAAATATCGGTTTAAAATTTTAGAACTCACCAAAAAATGGGCGAGATATGAGTACACGATCGACCACACGCTCAAAAACCGACTGGTCTATATATATACTTTTATATTTATTTATTTTCATAATCTAATATTTTAGTGTTTTAATAAAAAAAATTTAAAATTCATATGATATTAATATTTATTAATAGTTTTAATTTAATTTTAACTTTTTTTTTATGGAGAGTATGCCAATAACTATTATTAATATTGAGTTTTAAAAAAATTTAAAAAACAATTTTTTTGTATTTATTTTTAATTTTGATCTATAATAATTTTAAGTATAATTTATAAAATTTATATGATTTTAACATTTAAAAAATTGAAGAAGTTATACAATACGTGTAATGTATCCTATATTGAATAGTGATACTTATATTTAGTATGTTAGTTTATTACAATTATTAGATTAAGTTTAAGTTTTAAGAGCATTTCCATCTCCAATCGATACTAAAAATTTATTTTGAAGTAAGTGAGATGCTCCGACCGATACCAAAACATAAATCTATTATACGTTTTATGGTGGACCTACCCAAAAAATACTTAAATTTACGTTCAAACAAAAAACTATCCATTATTTATAAAATGATACTTTTTTTTACAAATTAATAAAAATGGCCTATTAATCTTTTTTGTAACGTAATATTTTTAAATAATCATATCATTAATAATTAAAACAAATTATTTTATAAAAAAAGAATTATCACAATATGAAATATAATTAAATATTTAATATTTAAGTAATATTAAAAATAAAATAACATTAAAATAAAAACAAGATACATAAAATAAAATGCTACAAATTACAAAAATAAATAAATTATGAATTACAACAACAAAATTGATCAATAAGAAGATAAATTGAAAATAATATTTATCAAAATTTTTTAATGTCAAAAGTTATATGGTTAAATTGTAAATTTATAAAGATGTTGGTTATTTATAAAAATATTATAAATAATTGTATAAAAAGAATATTTAAAGAATATTCTTTTAAGTTTGAATATTCGTTTTTCGGTTGGAGTCAAATTACTGTAAACTTAAATTTAAACCTATTTTGAGTTTAAGTTTTGATTTCTCGGTTGAAGATGGCCTAATAAAAGTTTGTTGTGTCAACTTAAGATCAGATGTAGTTAGTTTTAATAGAACTGTGTTGTGTCAATTTGAAATTAAATGTAATAAGTTTTTAATAGAGGTGTGTTGTCAACTTTAGATAAGATGTAGTTACATAATGTATGATAGTAAAAAAAAATTACTTTAGAATTTTCATTAAAAATTCGTACATTTACATATATTATAAATCCGTCATTTCGGCCGCAATTCGCTCGTACTGCCCTCACCCGAACCGCATAGTTAAAATAAAAAAGAGTGAGTACGGTTAATAATATTGGCAACTCGTTATATTTGAGCGGGTACCGCCAAAACCTACTCGAACACCCCAATCGTTCATCACTTACGTCATTATATTACCAAATTATTTATTATTTTTTAATACTAATAAATCTTGCAGCCCAAGTTTAATTTTGGCATGTGGGCCCAAAGGCCCAAAATCTACACTTTTAAATACCTGAAACAACACCCTCAAAAATCTCAACCTCCCATTTATTTAATATATAAATTCAGACTTTTCTGATCTCACGTGGCAAATGTGAACACACAAAAATACACTACAAAAAATTAGCATGTTCACACTACTTGGCACAAAGAATGTTTTGATTGGCCAATATTTGATTATGTGGCATTTATTAATCAATATTAATTATGACGTGGCTTTAAATTGATGCAATTATGGTAAACAAAATAATCATGTCCACAATTTTACAATTACCATCTTAATTGTTTTGACCAGATTCTTACCAATTCATATTAGCTTAATTATATAATAAAAACGTGATTTATGGAACTGACATTTAATTCTACCAAAATTAATTCTATAT
>JACOMQ010005375.1:0-16792 GCA_014843705.1 Euphrasia arctica | reverse complement strand
AGCTATGAACTCGAACAGAAAATCGAAAAAAAAAACACAGAAACGGCGATTTTCGACGTACCTTTCGGCCGGCGAACCCAGCTCTTCCCACGTATATTCGGACGGAGCTTTCTTGTAGAAGTGTGTTGTGTGAGGATTTTAGAGAAATTGGGTTTTTGTGTTTTGAAAAAAATGTAGGTTTTGAGGGTTTGAGAGGGTTGATATGCATGAATTAATGCATGTATTTACATCTTCACCAACTCAAAAATCTGATTTTTGTTAGATGTGGGCCCCACTTATTTTTTATTTATGTTTTGTTATTTATTTTGAATTTTTATTGAATTTTTTGAGTGGAAATAAAAAGTAAAGGTGTTTAAGAGATTTCAAGTGTAGTTTATATAGAATACTCATGTTTTTATTTGGTGTGTCAAAATTCTCATGTTTATTATTTTTGTGCATGAAAAGTTACATTCCCACTTTAAATAAACACTACTTATTGCTACTTATTGTGCAGTGAATTTAGTTGCCCTCCTATTAAAGATACGTTTGTCTGTTGAAGCATGAAGCGTACATCTTGAAAGGGAAGGAGTCACATGTCTAAAATAATATATAAAAAACCAATCATATTTAAATTAATTACTTATAAATCAAGTAATTTTAAAAGAGTATTAGGGACAGAAATTATTCTGGTTTTTGAATTTAGAATATAAAAAAGGGAAGGAGGCACACGTCTAAAAAATATATAAAAAAACATTAATATTTAAATTAATTACTTATAAATCAATTAATTTTAAAAAAGTATTAAGGAAAAAGAATATTCTGGTTTTTTATTTTAGAATATAAACTCTATAAAATACATTTCGTATTTAAGGGATCAAATATTTTACTTTATTTATTTATTAAGGTATTATTATTTATGTAATTATAATATATAAAAAGTACATCTTACAAATTTTAATTACTCTCTTACTAAAAAAATAACAAAATTTTATTAAAATTAATTAGTTTAAATTATCATTTCATTTTTTACAAATTTATTCTTTTTCTTTTCACATGTTTGTGCGTTACTTGCCGTTCTTTTTTAATTTAACAATTTAAAATTTATATTTATTAAATTATAAACAAACAATAATAATTACATTTTATTCAAATTGTCCCATTTTTAAAACAAACGTAATTTGTTTAAAAGTAGTTTACAAAATTCCCGAAACATAATGATCCTTAAACACTAAATGGTCGTGTGTTTATAATTTAGAGATGTGCATGTTGAAATGCATGTATATTTAATATTTGAAAGCTTTTTTCCGGCCTCTCTTTCAGTCAATAAAAGTCTGATGTGATTTTATTGTTTTTTTTTTCTTCTGGATTATGTTTTCTTGGACTCTAGTATAAGTATGTTCAATACATTATTAATTAATGTTTCACATTTGACCGTCTACATGAATAGTACTGTTGTTTTTTAACAATTGAAATAAATAAATTAAAGCATATAAATATATAAAAGTTGTCTAGCAAAATTCCTTTACATAATACTCCCTGGCCATTCATAGATATCATACTTTTCTGGACACGGAGTTTAAAAAAATTGTTATTTTTTTATTTTTTAATTGAAAAGTAAAAGTTAAAATATATTTTAAAAGTGAAAAGTAAAGTAGTTGTGAGTAAAGTTTAAAAAATAGGTGGGGTAAATTAGAATAAAATTGTATATTAAAATAAAAAAGTTAAAATATTTATTTACTTTTTTAGGGTGTGTCAACTATTGTTGATACATCAAAAAGAAAGTATGACAATAGTCTTTGGACCGAGGGAGTACATTAGAGTACATATACAATGATCCTTGAACGCTATTATAATTCATGGTTTTTTCCACGCTACTCTAGGTGGGTAGGACGTACCCTTAACTATAGATTATTTGACATGTGTAATTATGACAAAATGATAAATACAACATGCGGTGGAGATTAAAAGTAACTTACACATGGCCTAATGTGTATAGAATTGAGGTACTACCTTTAGAGTGACATAGAATGAACCTATAATTCATATGAATATGATTACTAAGATATATATTCATTACAATTTATATATATATATATATATATATATATATATAATTATTATTATTATTATTATTGTCACTGTTTTCTTACTCAAATTAAAAAAACGAGCCTCAAACATTTTATTTCGATCTTCCGCAATTTTATTAATTAAATTATTAAAATTTCAAAATTTATTATTATTAATTTAAAATTATTATATAATTAATAATAAAGATAAAATAAAAATAAAATAAAAATAAAATAAAAATCAATTAATTAAATTAGTATATAAATATATAAGTTCATAGTTTTTTAGAATTAAGTTAAAATTATTACATAATCAATAATTAAGATGAATAAATTTTTTTAATTATTAAAATTGTGAACAAAAAAATTGATATATTTGTATGCAAGAAGTATTTTTAAAAAAGATCATTCAATCAATTAAATTATAAATGTAAATATAAAATATAAAAGTAATAATAATCGTAATTTATTAAACAAAAAAATGTTAAGATTTTTTTTTAATCAATATATATTTATCAATATAATAAATATCTAATAAAGAAAAAAATAGTTCATTAGTTTTAATTTTATTTATTTTTATTTGATTTAAAACTCACATTTTAATTTGAAATAAAACAATATGTCATTTGATTGGCCCGTTTTTGGTGCGTATTTCGGGTCTGTTCGTGGTCCTTTCCGTTCTCTTTCGATACTCTTTCCTTCGTTTTAGGTAGCCTTTGATCATTATTGGTTGGAATAGTGTGATCGAAGCATATTCCGTGTTTTGTAGGCGAAACGGGAGAAAAACGAGTGAAAAGTTGACTTTTTGGGAGAAGGTTGACTGCCTGTCGGACGACACGAAGTTTGGTCTACAACCATGTCGGACGACATAGCCATGGAGGACGACAGCTGATTGAACGCTCAGTGTGGAGGACGACACGCCTGTCGGACGACACCAGAAGCTGTCGGACGACAAACTTACTGCGTGCGACGCGATTTGGGCTGCAGCGACGTAAGGGTCCAGTGCACCCCAACGTCGTGCGGCGTGATCCACCGCGATCGACGTGAAGATGTCGTACGACACCTCCGAGACGTCGTACGACAAAGCACTTGTCGGACGACAAGAATTCCCTATCGGACGACAAGATGGGATGTTGCATCCGGAAGTGTGATTTCAGCTTTGACTTTGTTTGACCCTCGTTTTAAAGGGAATAAATAGCATTTTGGCTTGGATTTTTGTAACTAACTTTCATTCCTCACTTTACACATTACATTTCTAGCTTTCTTCTCAAGCAATCCAATTTCCATTTTCATGTTCTTCAATTTCTCTACACAAATTCACGATCTAAATTCTGTATGTCGAGAATCCGATTAAATCTCATTTACAAACGATATTCCCCTCATTGAGCCCGACGTTTTCATCGGAGCGGTTTCTCCGGGTGATAAGTTGAAGTCCGACCTCGATTTCGGAAGCTCGGCTCGATCGTTTTCTTCATCCATCGATTCCATCATTCTCACGGTGAGATTCTCTTCGTTTTCTCTCGATTATGGCTTATTCAATTGTGGATTGTGATTTTGAGTGCTTGATCATGGCTAGCTAAACCTTTTGTAAGGGTGTTTGATGAAATTCCTCAATGAATTAGAGTTGATATCTTAAGTAACTTGATTTATAGTAATTGGACAATTACACCTCTCGATTTGTGGTCTCGTGTCGAACAACCTCGGGTATATCGCTAGTGGACCATACGGTTGATGTGTGTGTGATCATTGGAGAGGGAGAACGTGACAACACCGTGATCTTAGTCCGATTATTAGTTAATTGAGAGTTTTATAAATATCGTCAACTCTAGTTCGTTAGAAAGATTAATCGATACACCCTTGCTTCCAAACTCATTTGTTACAACTTGCTCTTTTAATTACTCGCTTTAAATACTTGTTCTAGCTATTAATCAAACACTCTTTGCAAACCCCCCTTAGTTATAATGATTTCTTCCTCCCTCTCGAAACTCGAACTTAACATATACAAAAACCATCTCACGTGCCGATAGTATTGTTCCTCGAGAGACCGACTCGGGGGGTTTACTACGTAAACCTTTCGGACTTTACAAATTACTTTTGAGCAATCATCATTCACTCGAGCGTTATGTATACTTTAACGCTTTATTTTACTATATTTTTGGAAGATTATTTTAGAAAAGTTATTTTATTTTACGATTTTAGTTAAAATACTTTTTGCATTTTGTATTTTATGAAAATTTTGTTGGTGTCACAAAAGATTGAATTATATACTATACGTTATGTATTCTTCATATATATGATTATCGAACGAAATTTCACGGTAAAATGTCAAATATAATATTTATTTATATTTTTCACAAAATTAAAAGACTGACGAGCGTGAATACTTGTCGTTTACGCGCTGCCAAAATGAAATTTGTATTTAGCCAGTACCATTATAACTACAAAACGTAGATAATGGTAAGTACGTGGGGTCGGTCCCACAACCACAAGGAGGCAATTACAGTAGGTGATCTCGGCTTTTCCCAAGGGGTTGTCACAAAAAGATTTTGTTTTGGGGTACTGTGGGCACAACGGTTTTGCAATCGTTTCAACACTTTGACCTAACTACGGCTAACCAAACTAACATGCAAATAAAACAGATCTAAAAAGTAAACACACTAAAGACTCAGATCTAACAGAATACTAAATGTAAAAACTTAAATCAAATGATAAACAAGGCATCCGGGCAGATGGCTTCACTAAGGATCATTAGGTCAAACTACCGGTCATAAGCACTAAGGATTTCTACCAGCGGTTTGTCAGCAGTTATAGGGTGCTTTAAAAAGACAACAGTGGTCCCGTCACGCCCAACAATTGCCCCACCCCTTATCTATCCTTACAGTTTAAAGAGAAGGCAAGCTAACGTTATGCCTAAACCCCTAGATCTGAACAATTCGATAACCTATGCGACCAAACATGGATTTAGTTTGCCCAAACCCGCATTACCCTTTAGACAGACCCGCTTGGCCAGTAGCATGCCCGGAACTCCGAGTCATACGACCGCAATCTCCAGCAAGTTCTAGTGCTATGCCCGCAACAATACTACAAGGTACATCTATGCGGTTTGCCCAATCACCAGTATCCCAGATTGTAAAGGTTCACTAGTGGTCGTCCTAGTTTGCCCAAACTCCCCAGAAATAATCCCCAACCAACTTTGCTTCGGGAACAAACCCTCAACGGGCTACTCTAGCCCCATCGACCTCGCGGCTTAACTAAACCTTAAATCACCTTCGATCCGCCCCTGCCCAGATGCACGATTAACTTAGCTACTCATGCTGAAAATAAAATACAAAATAAATAAGGAAAAAAAATCTATATTGTTCATAGTTCAAACCGAACTATTTTGGAATCAAAGTACGAACGGAAATAAAAACAGGAAATCAAAACATAAATAAATTAAATTGTTTCTTAGCCCGAAGGCTGGATCTACTTCAAAACAAAGAAAGAGACTCGGACGAACAGCTCCGATCTCTCTCCGACGACTCCTCCGGCAACGGCGACGAACTACGGGACCGACGGCTCTCTCGATTTCTCGATGCGTATTGTGTTGTGTTGTGTGCTGCCCACCGCGCCCCTCTTTTAAAGACTTAAATTTGAATTCAAATCCGCGGCTGTTTCTCCTCCTTAAAGAATAGGCGCCAGCAGTCAACGAGTTGGAGGATAAGTGAGATCCCATAAATCCAGGGATTCTGTTACGCTGCCAGCTTGCCCACAGGGAATCTTTTGTCCACAGCCGCTTTCTGCCCAAAGTGAAATCCGCAGGTATTTCTTCTCTTCCACAGGTGGTCGGACCAGGCACGGTACTTGGTAAGAAATCTGGGTCTTCTGCTTCATGACTTTACCCATTTGCCCACGGAGGTCAAACTGTTGCATACTTGCATGTCACTACCGCTCCAGAATCTGATTTGCCAAAGAAGGAGATTTTCTTGCCTCTTTTGCCCAGTGCGCCACTTGTTACCTACATCCATACACACTCTGCCCAAACACCTAATTGTGCCCTCCCAGACACGTTACTGACTCAAACTAACTCAATAAAGGGTGTAAAAATGCTCTAAGATGAGCAAATAAAATGGCTCATCAAAGACTAACATATTAAATTAAATAATTAATATATTAAATCATCATGTATTCATATTAAAACATAAAACATACATATATATTAGAATATGTATTGATAATACTCATCAATTACCAAATTCAAAAAATAAAATATAAAACCCGTATAGTAAAATTGTAGTTTTTTATGTAATTGTGTATAATAGAATTAAAATTTGATTTTTAATTATATTATAAGAGTAAAAATTAAATATAATTTTTCAATAGAAAATATAAAAAAAATCACAATGCAGTTATGCTTCAAATCACTTATTAAGAAATACATTTTTTTAATTAAAATAAAGATAATTTATACCTTTATTTTTGTAAAAATGATTTTATGTATGCACATATTTTAAATATATCTAGAAGTATATGATCAAAATTTAAAAATAAACTAAAAAACAACTTTAATGTTTTGTTAAATTACAAAAAAATAAATAAAAATTAATCATTGAGTAGTACAAATACAATTGAAATTATATTTATTTCACAACAATTTTTTTACAATAGATTTAATATGATTGAATTTGAAAGATTACAATTTTATTCTTAATTTGTTAAATTTTAACCTAAATTTTGTAACTAAGCAATTTTCAATACAATTAATTTTATTAAAACAAATTTTAAATTTACTAATTATTTAATATAATTTAATTAATTAATTACGTAATATTAAGTGCAAACTTTTTAATTTAATTAAACTTTAATTTAATTATTTCATTAATTCTTATGAATTATTCATTTAATTATTATTTTATCTAATTTATATATTAATTATTTCTTACATATTATGATAAATTTTATTAATTTTGTAAATATATTTTACTACCCTATTAGTTTAGCTACAAAATCTATTTATTGGGAAAGATTATTTTAATTCTATTTTTTCAGATTTTTAAAAAAATTTAAGATTTATTTTTCTAATGAATAATTTATTTTAATAATAATTATAGTATTATTTAATTAATTAATGTAATAATATTATATTTTAATTGACTGTGTAAAAAAGAAAGGCTAGTACAATTTGTGTAACTATAGTTTTTTCCAGGGTTTACGTCTATAATAAAAGTCTATAATAAAAGGGAATTATGATTGATGGAAAATGACGGCGGCACTATTTATAGTAAGTCGTCCTCTACCGTTAAACCCTAGCACCCTAGTTAGCTACCATACTAGGAGTATTAAAAAGAATAAATTAAATAATAAACATAAAGATGTGAGCTGAAGCACATGAGAATCACGAGTTTGGTGAGGGCCAGGTGGCATGATTTCATTAGGCAAATAATTAATAATCTCTCCAATTTTTTAAATATGCAATACTTTTTGTTGGATTTAGATTTAAAAAATGTTGTTTTTTGATTTTCTAACTAAAAAATAAAAAATAAAAATTTATTTTTAAAGTTATAAAAAAGTGTATAAAGTATAGATAAAATTATATTTTAAAGTGAAATTATTTTCGTTTTTGAGTATTAGGTGACACATAAAAAAGGTAATTATTGCATTTGTTGCAAGAGGGAGGAAGTAAAGTATATGGGCATGTAAATATAATACTCCCATAAATGGTTTTTGATGTTGAGCACCAAAGAAAATTCACGCGCCCACCGCGTGAGTTATAAATAAATATGATTTATAGTTTATTTTTTTGAATTTAATTTTATATTTTACATTTTGGCTTTTAGTGAATAGGGCGCGTGCGGCGCGTATAACGTAGCCTAACCGCATCACACACAAACACACTCACCGCTCTCTTATCCACGTGGCATAATCTCATTGGATAAGTAAGTAAAATAAATGGGAATTTCGTTTTGTCTTTTAGTTATATCTATATATGTATGTATAGTGTATACATAAAAGAGTCGGTCACACAAACACACACTACACTCAACCAACAACCTTGAGCCTGCCCTTGAGTACGTCAGTCACATCTCAAAAAAAAAAAAATGTCAGGGTTTTTCACCGGCGAGTCCTCATCGGACCTCCAACGGCGGAAAGTGCGAAACAAATTGGAGACGCGCAATGTATATAAGATTTACATTATTATTTATAATGAATTAGTTTTTAAATACTCCAGTACTCCATTCTTATAATTTTTCTATCGAGCTGCAGGATTTTTTGGGAGCAGAAGTCGCGAAGGAGGAGAGCGCCAAGATAAAGGCGGGCTTCGCAAAACTGAATGAACATGGAGAGGATGCTGCAGGCACTTTCTCCGATCTCCAAGTGAGGATGGCCAGCGCGATGCTATTGGAGGCCCAGAAGAAGGAACGGGAGGAGGCGCGTATTTCGAGAATGAATCTGCTCGCCCACCAGCAACAGGAGGCAACAAGAGAAAGTCGTGCAGAGGAATTGCTCGAGGAAAGGAGGAAGACTGTACGCGAGACGAGGTACGTCGATCTCCTATTAATTAATTTTCGATTACTCTTTATCTAATTTGCCTGTTTTTGGTTGTTTTTTTGAAAAAAATTGTACAGTAACAATTAGGGGAATTTTAAAGATAAAAGGCCTCTTAGTTACTGGAGTATATGTTTGACAGACCATGAAAATCTATCGATAAAATAGAAGAAATTATTTTAGTTTAGTATTATACATAGTGACTACCTGCAGGTTATAATTAATATACAAGTTTATGCAAAATTGTGATAATTAATGACGTCCAATTTCTTGTTTTTTACAAACCCTTTCTCCATCTCAATTTCAGAAGACTCAAGCTCTCATACCCAAAAATCACAAACAAATAAAATCCACCTTCATTCTTTTATGTGAATAGGCAGTCAATGAGTAAACCTCGCCCCCCATCCGTCATCTTGTCACATTTTCTCTTTCAATCGTAGGATTCTCACAACCTTGAAATCGTAGCTGTGAAAATTTTCAAATTTTCTGTTTTGGGAATTGTTTAACCTTAGGGGTTTTGGAGATTTGAGGATATTGAAACACTGAAAACTCTCAGAGATTAGTTGCTTGAATAACATGAAAATTATATCAGTTGAATACATACATTAACAGTACGTATTTATTAAATTTGTAGTGAATATATGAAAATTATAATTTTGGCTACAGGACCTTTATTTATACTTGAAAGAAACTATAGAAGGTTGTTATTATCTTGAGTTGACATGCCCTAATATAGAAATACCCATGGTTTTTTTTATTACTATTATTGTATTTTTTAATTTCACAGTTTTTAATAATATTTCTTAAAAATTGTTTATTTTTTTATTCTAATGTTTATTTGTATTTAAAATTGTTTATTTTTTTATTATAGTGTTTATTTGTGTTGTAATGTAGTTTGCCAAAATTACTCAAAACAAAATAGCTTTAAATATAAAATAGATGGTAAAACACGAATTTTACATGAAAAAACAAAATAGAGCCCAAAATTACTTAACAAAAGATAGCTTCAAATATAAAATAGATGATAAAACACGAATTTTACATGAAAACTCAAAATATAGAAAAATCACGGGAAAAGAGAAAATACTATTATAATCGAATCAACAGGTTACAAATATAGATCTATCTCATGAAATTCTCTCTCGAGAAAAAACGATGTTCTCAATAACATCGTGTCAGTCTCGATATTCTCAATAATATCGATCTTCAATATTATGACCTCTCAAATCAATACTCTCAATAACATTGACGGAGACTCGTATCAATGGTCTCAATAACATTGATCGTATTCCTACTAATAATCAAATATGAAAATCTCTATTTATAAGTGTAGTAAATTCATGAAATAAACAACAATAAAATTAAAAATAAAACATTTCTATTTTTATTAATAAAAAACTCTAATCATTTTATAAAAAATAAATTATATCTCAATATAATTCTGTTCCATAAATAACGAAATACCAAATATATTATTTCACCTCAAAACAATATATAAGGACATACGAATAATTTCTCACAACCATTTAGTGGGATTTGGCCCATTTGAGAACTCAAAGTGTGAAACTAAATCACACGTGCCAACAAAGAGAGCCGATCGTACGCGGACATCTTCGATCATTAATTGTCACGCAAATCCCTAAACCAAAAAGTCACCTGAACATCTCACTTCGATTATAACAATTTCCATCTCCTCCACCAGCCCCGCGAGCTTCTCAATATTTAAAATTAACTAAGTTCAAGTCTCGTCGAAACTTAGTCTTCAAATGTGATTTTCTCACTTAAATTTTCTTGTAACTCTTGCGTGCTCTACTGATATCCCCGCAACACAAAACAAAATTATTCAACTCTCTCGAGTTTCGAAAACTCGTTTGTACTAAAACGAGTGCCCGCACACACATCACAAAAGTCATCAATTCTCCTTAGAGAGCATCACATGCTTAGCTTCCCCACGACGGCTTGAACCAACGGGTACGACCATATCGCTCCGAGTAATCGTAGATCTTGATAGAACATAAAGTCTTCTGATCTTTTTCTCTCTTCTTATCACCATACGAGCACGTCTGCTCACCTCTAAAACTCCACCTCTTGCGGAGTACTGATAACCATTCTCATCAAGGGAACTAATTAAGAGAAATAAGACTCTCTCTCAATCCGTTTGAATCTTCGTTTCTTTTATTTCGATTGCATTCGAGTCACAACTCAACATTTTGTTATGATTTAATGAAAATGAAAATTAAAACAGGCGTTGGTTCGGGGGTTCTGCGTTTGTGCTTTTTATTTTGGCGTCGATTTGTCTTTTACTTGAGAGTCAGACTTCCCACATTGGACGGTTTCTATTTGGAGAGCACGGGGAGCCGTATCGCCTCATTTTGTTTTTTCTCTTTATATTTGTTGTTGCTGGTGTCATATGGACTATCACTGCTTTCCGTGTTCCGCGATTTCTTCGGGTGTGGATTGGACACATTTTTGGATGCATTTTTCCGGCGTGCGTTAGGGGATTTCTTATGCAGTGTGTTAGACATATTATTCCGGCGCGTGTTAGACTGATTATTCCGGCAGACTGGAGGCTGTTTCTTCCCCAGTGGATACGTCTGTATGCGCAGATCTTCTTTGTCGTTTTCTCCTTATTGGGTTGTGCGGAGGTCACCGACGTAGCTAGCATCTCACCGGCCATATTTCTATCACTCCACACCATCCCGATGTGCCTTCTGCTAGGTGTTCCAGACGATTTCTGTTTTTTTGACTGTTTCGTTGGGTTTGCCGCTTCGGGGATATTAGGCCACCACGGGAAGACTACATGGCTGGATATATGTCACTACATACGTCGCAGTCTTGTATCACGTGAAGTTGATTCTGATGATGATTTTGCACGGGACAGGAGTACTTGGTGATCTTGATGTTGATTCCGGAGATGCTTATGCGTATTAGAGGAGTTTCTGATGATGATTTTGCACGGGACAGGAGTACTTGGTGATCTTGATGTTGATTCCGGAGATGCTTATGCGTATTAGAGGAGTTCAAGAATCTTGATCGTTATTTTTATTTTGATTAATGTTTTCTTGGATTAATGTTTCGTATGGATTTTAATTTTAATTATTGTTATATATTGTTGCTTTAATTTGTCTTGTAAGAATTTGAATTGTTGCTCTAATTTGTCTTGTAAGAATTTGAATATTAATTATTTGGATTTGAATTTACTTAAATGATACGAAATAGGTGATTTTGCTAGAATGAATTGATATTTGGATAAGTTGGGAACTCCTTTGAGAATCTTGATCTTTATTTTTATTTGGATTAATGCTTCGTAGGGATTTTAATTTTAATTATTGTTACATCAATACAAATCATACAATTACATGAAGTGTGAATAAAGTGAATTTTCAATTTATCTCCATATTATAATAAAATGCATTGATTTTAAATTGATTTTAAAGAAAAGTTGGATGAAATCAGCAACACGAGAGAGATGGTCTCCGTTTGTTTTAAACTCACATTGATTGTCGGATTCATTTACTTTGTTCTTATATTCCTATGTAATTATGGTAATCCTATTTGGTTTAACTGATTGCCACCCAAAGAATTTCTATAAATTCACACCAGATTTACTGTATGTAAAATTCAAAATACGAATAGAAATCAAATCACAGGAGTCTATAATGCAAAAACTAGTAGAGCTTTGGAAGGCATAAAATTAAAAACAATGTCATCCCTGAGTACCCTCACAAAATACCTCAAATCAAGCACAAGCACCATTCTAAAAAGTTCCTGATAACAAGTAGTCATGCTTATTAAGGCCATTACCCATAAGCTCAAAATCAATACTAGTAGTATTTTTTATTTGTGATGGAGAAGAAACCGATCAGATCAAACCAAATGTTGGAGTGTTTGGTTCTTGATCTTGTCAGCACAATACTGATGGTATGCATTCTTCATAAACTGCAGAGCAAGGCCCACGAAGGTAACCGCCATCAAAACAACAACCCCGCGATCGCGACAAAAAAGCAGTGCTGCCTGGATGAGTATGAGGAGGCAGCAATCGAAGAAGCCAAAGTTGTCGTCGAAATTCAACCAAAGATTCAAGCACGGAATGACGTTGAGACATAGAAGAGGCACCGTCATCGATAAATCAAAGGTATCATCGGTGGTGTAGTACACCCAAGACGAAGAAAAGAGCACCAGGGTCGACTCGAGCAGCTGCTTGTGGGAACGCCGGAGGACGTAGTGCAAGGGGTCACGCGCATTGAATAGGTAAAATAGTAAAAAAGCATAACCACCGCCAACTGAAAACAAATAGAGCAGCTGCACGCAAAGAATCGGTAAAGATTCGTAGTTATAACTGATTCTAGCTAAATTCTTACCGAAACAGAAAGTGAAGCCCCATGAGCACACACCGAGTGCCGCCCAAACCTTTCTGCGACGTGGCTGATGCTGTTCGAAATCATATTTTGAATCAATCCATTTTATGACGGCTGGTGTTTCTATCGGCCGCCGCGGTCCTAATTTCCTCCGCCGTGCCTCTGCCAGTAACTCTGATATTTCTGGATTTATCGGGCGCATTGCCTCTATAATTGCTGGATCTACCGTCTCCGTCCAAGAAAGCCCTTCCATTAATACATCTATCGGATCCATTTTCGGATCTGGAACCAGATCTCGCCCTTCCATCGCCGGAATCAGGTCTCGCCCCTTTACCGTCCCCTTATTCAAACCCTCCCCTCGTTACTACCAATATTTATATAATCGCTTGCCACTCTTTTTATGTGCTGTTTCAATCAAGTGGTAAAAGCGTATGGGGACGTGGGTGCAATTTCCTCCGTCGATCTACTATAGGATAGGTTGTGGTGTTACTCAGAATTCAAAATGGGGAGTAGTATTTTTTTCGTTCGAGAAAATTGTGATAAGGAGCTGTTTAAACCGGAAACATGTTTGTGTATCTATTTAATTTATTTTGACCTTATTATAATTTGTTTATATGTATTGATTAATGAGTAGCTTTTTTTTTTTATTGATTAATGAGTAACTTGTACTAGAACATATTACTATGTTCTATATTAAGTTTCTATATTATATTAATGGCAGGCAGTTACACTAGCAACCAGACTCTCTTTTAGGAGCTCGCCTATCTATTGATGGATGCATCAATGGCATCGACCGTGGAATTCTGCCGTGACCAAAGCTGTAAATATCTACCCAACTTCAACAATGGGACATCGTGCGGGGTCTCCGTTCAATCACTTGTCCGTCCTACAGAACTATGTTCTGCCATTAGCAACAAACAATGCAAGGCTCATGAAACAACAATTCAACAACAATCTTATAAAAACATAGGCTCAAAACCTGATTAGCGATTATGTAAAAATGACGACTTTGTATGTTGTTGTTGTCACTTGTCATTGCATTCGTTGTTTTATTTTATCATATATTGTACTATGTTTTATTCCTTAAAAACATAAAAAGAATAATATAAATTTTTAAAAAATAAATCATCACATATCATATACGATGTCCTCAGTCCTTACAAACATAAAAATGTATATATAAATTTAAAAAATAAACAAACACACATGCTGTCGTTTTTTTATCGTATACAATGTTCTCATTGCTTACAAGTTACAAAGAAGACAGCAAAATCAGTTTAATTTAGCTAAACCAGGGGCAGAAATCAGGGATAATTACAATATGGGAATTGGAAGGTGCTTTCAAGAATGCTCGAGCTAGAGCTACTCGTTGCTTTTCATCGCCACTTAACTGCAGAGAGGAAATAAAATATCATTATCTAAATCTGGCATCGGTGAATAATTATCAATCGAAACGCAGAACAAGTTCATAAATGAGTTTTGACTAACATAAGCTGATTATCGATTGTGTTCCAGTAAAATATACCTCTAGGTGCTGACCCTGACACTTTAGAGAATGGACACAAACATCTAAACTTGTGCTCTACCGAAATAGAAAAAAAATTGTAGAAGACACCGCAATATTAAGGGCACACAGTACGATTATCTGCTAAGAAGCTTGATAACACAATCCTTATTCTTGATAGTTGATATAAGACTAAGAAGAAATAAGCTAAGAAGCTTTTCAAAGCATCTTCCATGACTTTTAAGTTTTAAGAGCTTATAAGATACCTAAGTGAGTTTGGTCAACTTTTTATATAAGGGACCAGGACCTATATCATATACTCTTCAAATAGCTGGGAGATATCAAACCTTTTACCAAAATAACTATACATACTATAATCTTTCATCTTAATTTATATGAACATTTCAGCATCTTATTTTTTGTAATAAGATCCAACAACTTAATAATATGTAGGAGCTTATAACTAAACCCACCCAAACATACTTTAATTAGAGAGTACGTAGGCATGTAAAGGTTCTTTATTTCATATAAATCTTAATTAAAAACCACAAAGATGAGAATGGATAGGATATTCAAAAACTGGTGCCAGCACCAATTCCTCTGTGAATAAAGGGTTTAGTTTTTGTAAATCCGATGATCATAAAATTAGAAAGAGAAAAAAACACAGGATATACCTTAAGACACCTTTTCCCAACCACAGTCAAGTACTTCTCTGGAAAATTCATGATGGTATCATGAATCGTTGCTTGGCGAGCAGCGCTGCATACCTAATATACAAGACAATTCAGTATCAAATGTAAAAATTAATTAAGAAATTAGCTTAGTTATTGTCAAAATTTCAGGAAACCTCATCTTCTGTCGCTGAAAGCCGACCATAATGAATGTTGTGGAAAATAGTATAATTGAACAGGACCTGCCAGTAAAGTACAAATCGCAAGTCATCAGACACTACATCAAGTGGTTTAGAATTCTCATGAAGCCATCTAATCACTACTGGTAAAGCAAATTCATATGCATCAATTAGGCAATCATGGAAACTCACAGTATCTTGAGGAAACAACACCAATGGACTGCCTTAGGCTCTCAAGTACTGTCGCTGTACGAATATCTTGATCATCTATATATTTTTTATCTGATCAATATACATGTGTCAATGACATTATTAATAGATATATCAGACAACTTAAATGATATTCCCGATTCAGTTATATATCATGGATGTTGGGTTTGGTGTAGCCAAACCAAACCGGAAGACGACGAGCCGAAGAAAAACCATCCTGAGGAGTCTCGACGGTGGGTGGTACACCGGGGTGACAAATTGCAGACCATTGTCTCTCCTGAGGAGTCTCGACGGTGGGCGGTACACCAGAGCGATCCTGGGCGCCTACAAAGTTGACTGCGGGTTTGACTTGGGCTTTATGAGTTGGGCTTTAGGGTTTTGGCTTGTGGGTATAAATAGCTCCTCCCCACTCACATGTATTTTATCCAAAACCATTTGTTAGCCACCATAGAGAGAGAAAAATTGGGAAGAGGGTTAGAGTTAGATTTTTGGGAGAAAAATCTTGTAAGCTCTTGGAAGCTCTCGTTTATTTTTCGGTGTATCTCGTGGGATGGGCTAGAGTGTGAGGTACCTAGAGAGAGTCGTGAGAGTTAGAATTCGAGAGAGAATTCTTGGAAGCTCGGTGTAACGATTCGGTTTATCTAGTGAAAAGATCGTGGCGGCAAAGTGGATGTAGCCTATTTAAATGTGAACCACTATAATTTTCGGTGTCGTGTTTGTTTGCTTTCTCGTTTCTTATTGTGTTGATTGCTTCGATTGTGGATAGCTCTATTATTGCTTGAATATGTATATTGTGTATGCTTGTGGTGCATCGAGGATATATATGTATTGCTTGTGATTGGTTGTCGTTGTTGGTTGGTCGGGAATTCGGAACACTCGGGTTGAGTGGATTCCCGACAACGGTTGGAAGTCGTTTGTTCTCGGGGGATTGGTAGTAAAGTACGGGGTGGATTCGTTTGGGATCGATCGGAGTTTCCGTCACGCATTGGGCGTGTCCGGTCGATCGGGTATCGACGAGTCAAGGAAAAAGTCCTCATGCTCTAGGAGCGGGTCCCGGTGGTCCAACGTGTAGTCGGTGGTCTCGTTGACGTAAAGCACCGCCCGCCATCCCGGTTGTGTATACAATCCCATCAATTGGTATCAATTGTTGGGTTTGGTGTAGCCAAACCAAATCGGAAGACGACGAGCCGAAGAAAAACCATCCTGAGGAGTCTCGACGGTGGGTGGTACACCGGGGTGACAAATTGCAGACCATTGTCTCTCCTGAGGAGTCTCGACGGTGGGCGGTACACCGGAGCGA
>JACOMQ010005374.1:3780-16793 GCA_014843705.1 Euphrasia arctica | reverse complement strand
TATATATATATATATATTATTTATCATATATAAAAAAATAATTTATTAATATCATATAAGAATATTATCAAATAAATACATTTTCAATACACTAAGATTCAAAAAAAAACAACATTAAATCTCATTTAATTTTATTATCAAAAATAATATTCTCTATTCTTCTTATTTATAAAATATTTACTCAAACTATAATAACACTTTTATCTATAATTGTTTAAAAAAATATTAGTTTAAAAAAAAGTCTACAAATATATAATGACGAGTAAACAAAATTATAAATATGATAATGTATATTAAAATACGTATTAGTATTCATATTAAAATTTTCCAAATCAAAACATACTATTAAACATATTTTACGTATTTTAGTCTAGTGTTATTAATTTTAATATTAATTTTAATTTTGATATGTTAATAGTATGTTTTAATTTGGAGAAATTTTAAAATTGGGATAATTTAAAATATTTTATATAATTAGAAAAACTTATTTATCTTAATCATAAATTAGAGTAAATTTTCAAATTTAATTTTCTTAAATTATTTAGTATTATATTAATATTTATATTTGTCAAATAAAAAAGTTATAGATTTTTTTAATAATAAAAACTATATAAAAATATTTATTAATAATACTTTTAATTAATTTAATACAATAATTTAATTTAATTTATTAAACATTGTAAAATATGTTTTGCGAATATATATAAAGTAATGTGACTTTAATGTTTTATTGTTAACTTAGTTCAATGGTACTAATCCTTTTAAGCCCTTCCACCCATCCGAGTTCGAATCCCAGGAATCAGGATAGTAATGTGCATTGTAAGTCACTTTTCCGGATATAATCTCATTACATTATGTATTTAAAATTTATTTTACAACAATAGTTTTTTATCTATTTTATTCGTTTCAGTGAGTTATCGTTCTTCTCAGGAGACGGGTCGGGGATTAATTTGAGGTAAGAATTTTTCCCGCTTTGTGCTCGAAATTGAAATTGATTCAAAATTAGGGTTTATAAAATTAGGAAATTGCGATATAATTGGGTTCAACTTTGCAGGCTCCGGAGTTTGGGCAACCTTCGAAACAACCCTTGCTGGACTCACAGATATAAAAAATTCAGGTGCTTCTTATTTTCCTTTATATTTACTGAATATGTTCTTAGCTTGAATCAACACATTAACTGTTGTCGGACGGACTAATGTTGGATGATCGATTCACCCTACTTTTCCAATATTGATTTACCATGTTACGAAGAAAAAAAACAGTAGATATTCACCTGTGTTGGGTTGATAAATTCACTATTATTATGTGAGATTGTGTCTACTAAAATTCTACTTTTGTATTTGTATTTGAATTTGTTTTTAACATTATCAGTGTTCTTGAGATGTTAGACGCTGTGGGAACTTTTAAAATGAAATTGCATTGAATCTAATTATGCGGATTTTGTGTATTCAGGGGTGAAGCGGTATGATCTTGTCTATTAATATTTGCTGTGTTGAACTTGTGCATTGTATTATGGCATCTGTGCTGCAGCAGCTGCCTGTTGAACTTGTGTTTAATGTTTGTGTGTTGAAACTATGTTTATGTCTATTGATGTTAGTAGACTGTGTTTCCTTTTTGTTACTGTGTGTGAGGAATTCTTGTAGATCAGTAGACGTGCTACTGTAATTTGTACTCCTAATTCATTAGTGTTACTGTGTATATGTATACCTTTTAGGTATACTTCGTCATATCCATTTTTTGTTAATAACTTCAATACAGTTTCTCATTGTGATTATATTGTTTTTCTTTTGTTTGATAGGTGTAATTACTTTATAATGCTTGAATATATTCTGTAGTTTATGCTTTCAGTTTGTGATTTGTCAGGTTTTTTAACTGCTTGCCACTCATGGCCGCCACCTCATCAGAAGCTGAATACAAGGCATTCTTGGAGAAAGTCGAAAGGACAATCTACGTCGACAACTTATCCCCCCAAGTTACCGAAAAAGTAATGAGAGCCGCTTTCGGCCAGTTTGGTGAGGTGGGAAGCATTCGGCTCATACCCAATTTGTTTGAACCGCAAAATATGGCGATATCTGCTTTGGTAGAAATGGAAAACCCAAAGCAGGCACAAGGGATTATTTCTCAGATGAAAAACTACCCCTTCATGGTGATGGGCATGCCTAGGCCTGTTAGGTCTCGCCCTGCTACGGCTGAGATGTTCGACGACCGCCCTAGGAAGCCTGGGCAGAAGATAGTGTGCCGTTGGGTGGACCCAAATGATCCCGAGTTTGAGGTGGCCAAGAAAATGAAACATCTTGTGAGAAGACACGAGGCAGAAGCATCACTAGTCCTCGAGGTATTTTCTGTTAAGCATTACAGTAGTTTTTTTTGGTGGGGTAAATAAGAACATATATTTACAAAAGCTGCTGGTGTTGATGCAGTCCCAACGGGCAGAGGAAGAAAAGCTGGCTAAACAACAGAACGAAACCCTGAAAGCGCATTTCAAGAAGTTTGAGATGCTGGAGGGTGTCTTTCAAGACGGGACTGCCAAGAATTTGTCGCATCAATATAATTTTCCTCTTGCAGATGCTTGAACCAAAATCGGCTTTGAATATTAGGGCAACTAAATTTGAGCATCAATATAATTTTCCTCTTGCAGATGCTTGAACCAAAATCGGCTTTGAATATTAGGGCAACTAAATTTGAGCGTGTTCGATTAGCCTTCTCCCAGATTTTTTCTCAATTTTTTTTTTTTCTTGTTGGTGATCACGTCAAACCTCATAGGTACTATTGATGAAAAAAATAATTACAGGGTTTGAATTTCATTGAATAATGTATAGCTCTTGTTTGGAAATGAAATACTGGCCGATAACATTTGACACTTCTAAAATAAGTTGCTCCCGAAATGTCCCCATGCGCTTGCTAGGTATGTCAATAGATAGGTCGGAAAAACTTGGCAAGCCCTCCACTTGCACGCCTTCTCCACATATCAGGAACTGGTTGCCAACAATAAACGAGCCCGACGCACGAATTGCGATCCCGTTTTGACCGTGAGCACGGCACTGGAGTTTCTCCACAACATGCACAAGCTTCTGGGAAGGCCATTTTCCGGCCAAAGTCCTTCGAATACTTGACAGATTCGAAAATATATCATCGGGACCCATGTAATCTTTCCCACCGAAACTGAAATTATTGAGGAAATTGGAATTAAATAGACTGGTTTTTTTAATGATATTATTCAAGTGTTGGAACCTGAAAACTGAATGCTCTTCATACAAAGTCCTCGTGTGATGCCAAAGATCATCAGGTCCATCAAAGAGTAAGTAGTAGTGGATTGTCAACATCTGATCAAGCCAAGCAAGCACGCAATGAAATAAATGTAAGAAATAAAATATCCGCCTTTGTGAAGATATCGAAATGGGCCACAATGAAACGGAATTGATATATTTAACTCACGTCTGCTAGATCCTTCAACCTCTGTGTTGGGTCAAATATACTTTGGACAAATGATTCCAAGTCAACTCCACCATCCTCACACTTTGTAATAAATGGATGCAATAATAACTGCAAAACAGGCACAAAAGTCAAATAACAGGAAATAAGATTTCATTGGGAAACAGTAATAAATATTAGCACTTTCGTGTAGCTGCTTAATCACGCCATACACGTTTATAGCTGGCGGTTAAACTCCCACATACCAAGTAATTTACATCGTAAAAAAATACTGCTTGTTCACCTTCTCAGCTGTGGGCCTGGCAACTGGATCTTTCTGGAGGCAAGCATCCACAAACGAACAGAATTCTGGAGAGAAAATCTTGTTCGATAGTGAAGGAGATGGATCGTCTAAAATCTTCAATAGAAAATCGACTATATCATTATAAATGTCATTATAATGATAGTACAATCTTGATAAAGAAACTTATGCAGTATGATCCTTTATAAATAAAAATAAACTCCACATTGTCATAAGTCATACATTTTTCAAGTCCCGCCTTAAGGATTTATACCCCTATATAGGAATAAATAATTAATATATAATAAAAATATTTATTAATAATATTTTTATTTATCAAAATCAACAATATGTTTAAAATGACTTACAATATTTATTAAAATCAATAAGATATAGTATATGATCAAGATTTATAATCCTTAGATTCATTAGTATTTTATTCAATATATACATTAAACATAATTTTTACATATTTATGGTCAAATATTAATAGTCAACACTATTAAATACTATTAAATTTGTTATGTGAACTTTAAGATAGATAAATACAATTCATTTTATTTTTATATTTATATTATTTTTTTATACGAAAAAATTATTTTTATTTTGTAAAACTCTATATAAGAATAACTCTCTATAGTAATATTTATTCCCGGTCCCAACGATATGACTATAGAGAGTTTCTACTGTAGCTCTTAGGCCTTAGCCATGTAGAAACAACTTTCGAGTTCATTTGAGATTGCAAACACGAAATGTTTTTTAAGAGATCAGTACGTAATAATCTTGTTTAATTTTCTTATCATTATTAGAAGGGATAACACATAAGCTACCCCTGAGATTTGGAGTATTTACAACAAAAAAAAAGAGTTTAATTGCAATGTTTCTATTAATGTAAAAGTGAGTTTAGAAACCTCTTTCCTTGTGAGTGGAGTAATTTGACAATAACAAACTTCAAGTGGTTTACTACAATAACATTTTCTTAACTACTCCAAATTCCAAGGTAGTTTCTGTGTTTCCCCTATTAGAAAGGCATTTTCCTACTGTTGATTTGCACTCACGGTGAAAAAGGATTGAACATTATGCCATCACTTTCTGCTTTTTTTTTTTTTTTTTTTTTGCAAATTACAATTATTTGGTATAAAATTTAGCAAAATATGAATTGAAAATTTTGTATTTCAACTAATGTTTACCTGCAACATAAGATTGACAGGACCTTCATTCGCACTGTATGGAAATTCACCTGTTGCACATTCAAAAAGCGCAAGTCCAAGGCTCCAAATATCAGCCGGATAAGAATAATTTTCATTTCGAATTCTCTCAGGAGACATATATGTAACAGTCCCGACAAAAGTTGCACACTATAACGCAACAAATACAAGTTAGCATCATAAAATTACTACAAGTTGAGTGACATGCACAAATACACTAGAATACCAAAAACATAATTTTGCAAGACCTAAAGCACATACCATAGCCATTGAATCCTCTAAGCCAGCACTTATACCGAAATCTGTAATATTTGGTTCCCCCTTGAGGTTTACTAGCAAATTTGCGGGTTTGATATCTCGGTGAACCAAGTGTCTAACTCCATGCAAGTAACTTAATCCCTTTACAAATAAAGAAATTTCATCAAACACAGAATTGAGATATTGCAATATCACCCCTGAGGTTTAGCATAATTACTAAAATAAACTGCAATCTTTATAATTTCATACACCCAAAGTGTATGAACAATAATTGGATTTGTGTAATGAGTTTTTTCTGCAATTAGGCTAAAACCTGGAGGCCCTTTAGTACGTTATTATACATTGAAACCTAGACTCTAAAAAACACTCACTAGCAGGAGTTTGTGCACCATTGCCGAAAGGATTGACTCGGGTATACTTTTGCGAATCCGGATTATATCAGCGAAAGACCCACCATCCACGTACTCTAAAGCTATACTTATCTGCCCAGAGTCCGGCGTATAAAATGCACCATAGAATTGTACGAGGCCTTGATATCGTGGGGCTTCGCACAAAGTTCTTATTTCAGTAAGAAGTTGTTGCCTTTTTTCCTGATACAAAAAGGCGAAATTAATTCATTTAGATGAATATTCTCACTTCTCAGTGTCCACTGCCCCCACTAACCGTGATTCTAGCAACAATTATCATTAATAGCATTTTTCTTCTTCTTGAAAATGTACTTAATACTTCAATTTGAATCTCGTTTTAAGATTCTAAACAACAAAGCCCATGCAAGAAGCATGTGTTTTACACTTCAAACTTTCGCGATAGCTAATTAGGTTGGTTTGAGTAAATGAATTACTAGTACGATAATATCAAACCAAACCCGGTCAATGAATCATCCACGATTAAATTTCATAAACTTATCGCAACGAATCGTACACAATTCCTCAATAAGCCCATCAAGAAACAAAACACAAGCTACACTCCTACACCAATATCAAAGAAACAATAAAAAAAACATGTGGGCAGTGTAACCTTTTCAAAGATGTTAATCTTCTTAAGGGCAATAATTCTGTGATTGGGTATATGAATAGCCCTCTGAACAACACTACTGGCCCCACTCCCAATGGCCCCATAAATCCTCATCTCGTGAGAAGCACACCTGTACGTTTTCTCTCCGTCGTCTGGCGAAGAAAATGTCGAAGACGAGCTGCATTTCTGCAGGCCCATCTCATTTATGTTGTAATAATTGTAGGATTTGCTCAGCAGATTCACCGTTCCACCGTCTGATAACTATTTCAGCACAAACAAATTCAGACATTTTTTTTTTCAATTTTTATTTATGAATTAACGAAGAAAATCATGAACAAGGAGTGAACAGAACAAAAAGAAAGTACCATGTACGAATCCGAAGGGTCGATTGTTGACCCGGATGAGAACCCTTTCTCCGCATCGAAGAGTGGCGCGAGCTTTTTCTTCAATTCTTCAAGCCCAGCCATGTGAAAACTGGGAAGTGCGGATTCAAGAACGGACTTTTACAATGAGACTAACGACGTCGTTTTGGGTCTTCTTTTTTGATCTTCTTTATTTGTGAGGTGGGGTGGGTGTGAAAGTGAAAGAGGGGGTTTGATATATTTTTCTTACACGTAGCGTTTGGTTTGGATCAACTTATTTGGATGAGGGAGTTTAATCTTATTAAAAAATTATTACTACGAGTACTATTTAAATAACAATTGGAATTCACGTATTTTAATATTTTATGATGTCATTTTCAAAAGATTTGAGTCATTCTAAGAAGAGTAATGCATATTGAGATTCACATACTGACATATATAGTACAATACAACTTTAAGAAAATCAAAAAGATCATTCAAAATGAGATAATTGAAAAATTATTGAGATTATGAAAAATTATTTTGTAGTGTATATGTATCATATATTTTTTGTGATAACATTTCATTCTTACATTGAATCATACCCAACAAATTTTTAGTTAATAAGTGCAAATTTTGATAGGAAAAATACAATATTTTAATCGTTCCAAATTAATACTGTTTAAATTTGAAATTAAAAAAAAAATGCTACTATTAACATTTTCATCAAAAAGTTAAAAAATATTATTTAGAAAAATTATCAAAAAGTAAAATAAAAATGCATTTTTAATTTTTAAAGATAAAATAATTTTAAGTAAAATTAAAAAAAAAAGGCGAAAATGTGAGTTAAAATACAATTTTAACTCACATTTCTAATAAGACTTGTCATATGATTTCTAACGTCACGACTCCTTGCGAATCAGATGACAAGTCTTATTAACCGATTCACAATAATTTTTGTTTCTGTTTTAATAAAGTGCTTTGAAGTGTAACGCTTTGTGCATGACACTCCCCTTAGTAAACAATCAATTTTGGTGTATATTCTTCCTCACATTCGTTCTTAATAATTAAAGTGTCTATATGCATTATTAGCTAATTACTCCTCCTGTGTTCTAGGCTTCTAGCTACAGAAATTGCTCCATCTAGCTATTTCGAATCATGCATGCTTCCGATGGTGATCGAGATCATATCGATCAAAGGATTTAATTCGCAGCAGCAACCGCTTATCGGGCCCGCCCGGATCATCGACAACTATTTGGGTCCAAAGTTTTGATGAAGCAATCGGTTATTTCAGTTCAAATATGAATTGTTGTTGATTTATTCCGTGGGAACATATATATACTCCATTTTTGTACCGTTTTTATTTAGGTGAAAGATGGAGACGGCGTGGCGGATCGGGTCAATGGTCGTTGTGACTTTGTGTATACCAAACTTATCTTCTTTTTAAATATGAATTTCACATGCCTAATTGAAATCTCACAACTAATATTTTATCTTTTCAAATAATTTCATTTTTAATTAGTCTTTGTTTGTTAAAAACATAAATACAACCATAGTTATTACTACAATCTACTATTTGTGAAATAAATCTACTCCTATTTACCTATTATATTAATTAAATTTGTGTAAAAAAAGTAAGATCAATTGGAAGGGTTTAAAATAATTTGGTATTTATTAATTAATTAATTAAAAAATAAATTGTTGATAAAGTCAATGGTTTTGTGAGCTTAATCAATCCACTATTGATTTGCTTCCCCATTTACTTGCAACTTTATTAAAGCCAAATTGTCCCCTTCACAAGTGGCACAAAATCTACGCTGCACCGTACACCACCCGATCACAGCCTTCCCGTGGCGCCTTTGCCTTTTTATTTTTCTCCCTTTTTTAATTTTTTATTAATTTAATTTAATTTTAATAATATTCAGAACCATTCACGCGGCCCGTTTATATAAATCTTCCACCCTCACGCTTTCCACCCTTTCAACTAACTCTCCCCAAAATCATTTCCCATTTCTCACCGGAAATTAATCAAACACGATGCAGCCAATCTCTCTGTCTCCCAGCTTCAACAGCTACTCCAACACTCGCCTCGCCGGCGTCGCGGCTCGGGTCGCCGGAGAATTCGGTTCCGAGGAATTTCACGACGAGTTTCACGTCGTCAGAGATCAGGATTCCGGAGATACAGGCCGACGCGGCGTCGATCCGGACGACGACGACGACGACGGATTTGAGTTCGCTTTCGTGGGAAGAGACTCGGAACTGAATTCCCCTGTTTCGGCTGACGAGATTTTCCACAACGGCCAGATCCGGCCCGTTTACCCGGTTTTCAACAGCGGTTTGATTCGGGATGGGAAGGTGATCGACGGGGCCGGGTCGAATTCGGGATCCGGGAAGAGCGCGGATTCGATTCGGCTGCCGTTGAGGAAGCTGTTTATCGAGGAGAGGGAAACGGCTATGACGAGGACGACGTCGTCGAGCTCCTCGTCGGAGGCGGACGAGCTGGAGGGGGTCCCGGAGGAGACGTACTGCGTGTGGAGGCCGAACGAGGCGGCGGCGGAGGGGCGGTGCGATAAGAGCAGCTCCACCGGATCAAATTCGAAGAGATGGAAATTCAGAGACCTGTTGCCTAGGAGCAACAGCGATGGGGGCAATGACCGTTTCGTCTTTTTCACTCCAAGCATCAGCGGGAGGAGGAAAGGAACCGATGAGAAGGCCAAAACGCCGGCGCGCAAATCGGTCGGCGGGGAAAAGCGGCGGTCGTATTTGCCGTACAGACAGGATTTGGTGGGGCTTTTCTCCGGTGTAACTCATGTAAATTCGTCGAGCAAAAATATACAGCCATTTTAATTGTTTTTTTTTTTTATTTGTTTTTTAAATGAGATGATTTTGTGAATTTAAATTAATGCGTATGCAATATGACTGCAATATTTCGTGTTGACGACGACTATAACAATTATTTATATGTAATTACTTATTTGAAAAATACTAAAGAACTCTAAATTATACTGTAATTTGATCTTTATTTTTTTCGTATGAATCTTGGGAATTGAGAAGTTCTTTTGACCGCACTGAGCGAAAGTGAAACGAATGTTCCCAATTGTAAAAACGAGTATATACGCTTTCTATTTTTATTCCTTCCTAATTAAATAAAGTAAATATTTTTAAAACAAATAATTATATATTATGTTATTATTTTAAAAATTAATTTTACTTTTATATTTTTATTTACTTTTTCAAATTATATAATTAATTTTAAAATACATGTTTATCTCTACTCAAAAAAATATTAAAGTAAATATTTTTAAAATTTTCGTTCTTGAACATATGTAATCATTTAAACGAGACACCGAAGAAATATTACTCGTACACACTATCATTTTTGGGTTGTCAATTTCTCATGGTTATATAGTAAGTTACAATAAGTGTAATTATAATACTTTCTTTTACTCTATTTAAAAGATTTTCGTTGAGATTCTTTTTATACGAATCCAAAACCTTCTAAGAACTTTTGTTTGCAATTTATTGTTACTGATTCTACAAAAACGAGAAGAATTTGTCGATTTGATCATAAAGTCATCCTTTTAACCAAACAACTTCATTGTATTCCTGTTTTACTTGTAATACAGTGATGCCTGATCACTCTGTCTGTAACGTGAAAATAACGATAATCCGTAATTCATTCTTTAAAGATGACAACGGCATTATGATGCATATTCATGTATTCTTCTTGTCCAATAACTCTAACAAAAATTGACATTAACTTAATCCATATTTGTATATATGTAATTAGGGTTTAAGACTTGAAAGGGATGAACCACATGAAGATATGGGGTTCACTTGTGCCCAAAAGTGTAAAACGTTCCAATTATTGATGTGGACGGAGGTAAAGTAATCCAGTAATTCTTTGCTTTCACACCTTTTTTTTCCTTGTTCTTTTGGAAAGTTAGTGTATTAGGATATTTGCATTAACAAAAAGCGTGGGTATTAGCAAATAAATTAATAGTAATTAAGTTTTTTTTTTTTGAAGTATACGAGTTTATCAGGAACTTTTTTAGTAATTATAGATTGAGAAAGTCTTGCGTTCTGGATTGCGGATTTTAAAAGTCTTACTGTAATTAATTTGAAAATTTCATACTACTATTATATCTATTTTTTAAATATTTCATTTTTTTTACCAATATATACATATTTAAAATATTAATATTAAAAACTGTTTTTTTAACTTAATTTCAGTTCAATTTTCAGCTAGATTAAGTTCATTTCAAAATAAATTAAAATAAAATAAATAAAAAATAATTTCGATCAATAATTTTAAATATACAATCTAATTACCGTTACAATATTATTATATTTTTAAAAAAATATTTAATAATTTATAAAAAAAAACAGGTCCTTCGTCCCATGTAATTACATTATAGGAATTGATAGTATTTGAATTTCTCCCACTTTCGAATATATTCTAAATAATTAAAACCATATAAAATTCTTGTTTTGGTTGTCATTTTCAAGATGATGTATTTACACAAGGCATTCATTCTTTCATCTTTTCAAAATATTGTAAATTTAAATGTGTATCTTTTTCTTAACCAAATACTATGTATATATAATACAATTAAAAAAGAGATTCAAAAAAGTGATTAATGTCACCGTCAAAAGGCTTAAAGACACAGTTTAATTATTAATTATTTGAATGTTTTATATGTTAATTTCCGGGGCATTGAAATTGCTAAATTTCTTATTGTGGTCAGGTATTATAATTAGGGTAATTCTGTGTGGGCAGATTCTGCCCATGGGCAGAACGCCCAATTTTATTTATTTTTTTTATTTTTTATTTTTATATGACTTAAAATATAATCATTATAATATATATGTAAAAATATAATTTTTATTTGTTATTATTATAAGTTAAAATATATTTTTTCTATTTAATTGATTTTTTTAATATAAATATAAGAATATGTATTATCTTTAACAAATTATTTTTTTATTTAATTTTTTTGTGCAATATATATTTTATATAGTATAATTAATTATATTACATGTAAAAAATTTAATTAAAATATTATTAAATTTTATAAAATAAGTTTTTAAGTAGTTTCTGCCCATGGGCAGATTCTGCCCATTTAGCACTGTCCTTATAATTATTAAAGAAGAAAAATGCATATATCTACATATCTCATAATCAATGCAAAGTTGACTTGATTGCTCATTATATTTGTACTCAATTCTTAAATTTAAAGTTTTATTAATTTTCCGGTCTACTAGTAAAACATATAATTAAAAAAAGTAAATGGATAAAAGTTAAGGCTGAAAAATAGATTCCACACAACGACAAAATGTGACACAAGAAAAGCGAAACAAATTAAAAAATTAAATAAATAGTCAGGATGACTTCTTTGATCTTCATGATTAATAAAAATTACTAATGCTCCGTATTAAGTTTTAATTCAATATTAGATAATAATTATTGTTAAAACTATTTTTTTTTATAATACATTACCATTAAATATATATTGTGAAAAAAATTATACTCAATATAAGTTATTGAAAACGATTAAACATACTATTATGGTAATCCAATCATCAATTTATATTTGGAGTGTAAAATATTGTAAAGATTAGACATGTTATTATGTTAATTCATTCAATTTATACTTGGAGCTATGTATTTTTTTAAAGATATATCAATAAAGGTTTTTTCTATGAAAACAACAAGAAAATAAAACAATGAATACAATCAAATTTTACTAAAGATTTGATTGATTGTGTCTTTTGGGGCCCATTTGCATATTAATGGAAAAGGCGGATCTTTTCATTTTTTTTTTCTTTTTAATAATTCTTTCTTTTTTACCAAAAATAATCATCTAAACAATAATATTAATAAATAATTAAAAATTTTATAAATTCAATTTACTTATAATTATACATCACTATACACATAAAATAAGTTAATTCTTAGTGCCATAAAATATTGCCATGTACTTGTTTTATTTTATTTACAACTTTCATGTTATGTTTTTTAACTTAGACACATGATAAGATTTCCAGGAGTAAGGGCTGAAATAGCCAAGAATCAACCCATAAAATATACTACACCTTTCAATAATAATAAAAAAAAAAAATGAACACCCTCACTAAGATGTCTCAATGAAACATGAAAAAATATTTTTTAATTAATAAAAAAAATAAATTCAAGAATATTATTTTAAAATGAATTAATACTCCTATCTCAACAAATTTGATACACTTTGTTGATACAAAAATTAAAAAATGTTACTTTTGACCGTGTGATCATAAAATGAGAGATAACATGTAATTTTAGGTTAAAATATAAAATAACTATGAATTAATATATATATATATATATATATATATATATATATATATATATATATATATATATATATATATAATATATTATTTTTTTAAAAAAAAAAAAAAAACTCGTGGTTTATTTCTTAAAATTTAAATATATGTTGT
>JACOMQ010005373.1:0-16794 GCA_014843705.1 Euphrasia arctica | reverse complement strand
AGAAAAGATAACTTTTGAGGGCACTTAAGTCTTTTCATTCAAATTTGCCTACTTAACTTCCATTTTTATGGACGGGGCTTCAGAACTTGTATACTCTTATGCTTTGGCCTTTAAATGCCTCCGCCCCTATTAAAATTGGTCTTGCTATTATTGAATGGAGAGAGTAATAATTTTTCAAAGTTAAATAAATTTATTTTCTTAATTAAAAATGACTAGTCAAGTTGAGAGAAAAAGCAAACCAAACAAGTAAAAAGAAAAAAGAAAGTGAGAAGCAGCAATTATTATAAATTTAAAAAGTCCACAGAATCCAAAGCTCGCCGATCACCTAGTTTTCATCTCTCTCTCTCACACTCTCTCAAATCATTTTTCTCTCTCTTCAAACAAACCAAGCAAATCTGAATGGCGACCCCACGCGAGGAGAACGTGTACATGGCCAAGCTGGCCGAGCAGGCCGAGCGCTACGAGGAGATGGTTGAGTTCATGGAGAAAGTCGTCGGCGCCATCGACGGCGACGAGCTCTCCGTCGAGGAGCGCAACCTCCTTTCCGTCGCCTACAAAAACGTCATCGGCGCTCGCCGTGCCTCCTGGCGGATCATCTCCTCCATCGAGCAGAAGGAGGAAAGCCGCGGCAACGAGAGCCACGTCTCCTCCATCAAGACCTACAGATCCAAGATCGAGACCGAGCTTTCCTCCATTTGCGACGGCATCCTCAAGCTCCTCGATTCCAAGCTCATCGGATCCGCCTCCAACGGTGACTCTAAGGTCTTCTACTTGAAGATGAAGGGCGATTACTTCCGCTACCTGGCGGAGTTCAAGACGGCGGCTGAGCGCAAGGAAGCCGCTGAGAACACGCTCTCAGCTTACAAAGCCGCTCAGGTTAGGGCTTTCGTTTTTTGTTTCTTAGATGAATTTATGATCGGATCTAAGATGTTTTAGCTATAATTTCTTGTGATTAATTGGGATTTGTTGCCGATCTGAACTAACAATTGGATCTGTGAATCCCTTTTGAATTAATTCGATTTGTGCTTTCTATACATGGTATAATTCAGATCCTATGAGCCTATAATTTGCTTCTGTAAGTTTTGTGTATATATAAATGATACATACAATCGAGTGTTCACAGAATATAAATGGATAGTCTCCTTTTATAGTATTGGCAATGAATGAATAAGTTGCAGCTTGAAGCCAATACTAGTGTGTGTTATTCACTTTTTCTACAAAGCTTTTCGCGATATGCTTCCGACGGATTTTTTGTTTTGTTCTGTGTTTGTAGGACATTGCCAACACAGAGTTGGCCCCTACACATCCAATCCGGCTTGGATTAGCTCTCAACTTCTCGGTCTTTTACTATGAGATTTTGAACTCCCCCGACCGAGCTTGTAATCTTGCCAAACAGGTCTGATTGAGAGAAACAAACTTTGTCTATTGTTTTTCATTATTATTTATGACTACAAATTGGAGACTTATCTCCTTGTTATCTTAGGAAGACCTGCATCTATTTAATTCGAGTTCACGAGGGAAAGAAAGAAAACATAATTACTTGGTGTTTTGCGAATTCCACTTATACTTTATATATTGAAAAGCATGGGGAGGAATGTCTTAGATTTTTTTACCCTAAACCCACCAAATAATCTCCGTTAACTTGATAAATCTTACTTTTGATCTGCAAGTATTGTTAACCACTTCCACTAATACCTGAAGTGTTTACTATTTCGTTTGCTGGTACCACTTTAGGCTTTTGACGAGGCCATTGCTGAGTTGGACACTCTGGGAGAGGAATCATACAAGGATAGCACCCTGATCATGCAGCTTCTCCGTGACAACCTTACTTTGTGGACTTCAGACATGCAGGTTTGTGTTTCTTTTCTCGCTTTCTTTTTCTTTTTTTGTGAGCATGTGTAGTAACTAGTATTTGTTTTTTTTTTTGTTAATACAGGATGATATTTCTGAAGAGACCAAGGAAGCACCAAAGCCTGACGAGTAACTCCTTTTTTATCGAATTAATATTTGTGTGTTCTTCTATTGTCTCTATAGTGCGTCTGATTTCTATAAGACGAAGGGCAAGAAACTGCTGCGTGTAGCAAGTACTGTGTTGTTGATGATTTCTCAACTTTGATCACTTTATCGAAAACTGATAATGCATGTGTCAAATTTGCCGTGAAATCCTGTATGGATGGATGTGTTTGCGTTTGTTCATTTTGAGTTGTTTGGTGATATTACTTGATTACTTAAGTGAAATCAAATGCTTAACAATTCCTTTTGTAGTGGTAATTAGAGTCATGTCCTCTGGATTACTTTTGTTTGGGTCCTCACTCAAGCATAAGGATTTTTTTATGTTTTAAGAACTTACCTTGCTATGTATGGCATGAAATAAAATTACCAAGTCCTTACCTTGGAAAGGATTGTTATGTTGAACAACACTTTCGTTAGAATATACACTGCATTAGGTATGCCTCATGCGATATTTGAGCATGTTCAGACAATCAAGTGAGCTTTCTTATTGTTTAGGCTCACAACATTCACAAAAAATGTTACTCTCGTATTTTTTGCACGATTGTGTTCAGAACTGAAACATGATTGTATTAAGATGGAATTTTATTTATATAAAAAAATGTTTACAAAAAATGTTTATACTCAACAACCCATTAGTGAGTCTACTTATTTGTATATAAATAATATTCCATCATAATATAATAAAACATTTTCCTTAGTAATTTACCACATAATAAAACATTTTCTTTTGTAAGTCAATTTTGTGAAGTAAGATGAAATTGTACAAATAAAATTTAGAAAATTCTTTATAACAAGATGCAGCAGTAGTATAATGATTCATTATGAAAGATTTTCTTAGAAATGTTAATTCTAACCAAACATTGAAAAAACTAACAAAATTCTTTTCTAACAGACATAATAAAACATTTTCTTTAATTCTGTGAAGTAAGATGAAAATGTACAAACAAGAAAATGACTCTAAAATTTAGAAAATTCTTTATAACAAGCCAGCAGTAGTAGTATAATGATTCATGATGAAAGATTTTCTTTTAAATGTTAATTCTAACCAAACATTGATAAAAAGAACAAAATTCTATTGTAACAGTCGGGCAAAACATACATTTCAAGAACCGTTCACATAAACATGAACACAATTGCCCACACAAAAGAGAATCAATATTTGGAGATTAAAGAAACAAACCAACAGTCTGAAAACCATAGATCCTAAATCAGCAAACCCAATACTTCTATTACTAGAGATCTTTTATATCTACGAAAATTACTGACATAAGAAACCAAAAAAACACACAAGACGTGTTTTCTAAGCACGTTCGCCTCTGATCCTGCGAGCTAGCTGAATGTCCTTCGGCATTATGGTCACACGCTTGGCATGGATAGCGCACAAGTTAGTGTCTTCGAATAGTCCAACAAGATAAGCCTCAGCAGCCTCCTGAAGTGCCAAGACAGCATGGCTCTGGAAACGCAAATCAGTCTGCCACCAAAATCAAACATGAAATTCGATATCAATTTTCAACGTGAAAGGAAAGGAAGAAAAGGTAGTAGATCAATTTCATATCCCCACCTTGAAGTCCTGAGCTATTTCACGAACAAGCCTCTGGAAAGGCAACTTCCTGATCAAGAGCTCGGTACTCTTCTGGTACTTGCGAATCTCACTGCATAGTTGAAGATAAAAATGAGAAAATGCAATTATGTAACAGATTCAAGAAAGCAAATAACTACTCACCGGAGAGCAACAGTACCAGGCCTGTAACGATGAGGCTTTTTGACTCCACCAGTTGTTGGGGCAGACTTACGGGCAGCCTATGATAAACAAACAACAACAGGATATTAGAACACAACAATAGAAATTCAAAAGTCAGCAAACAAAATTCCTAAGGGTTAAATCAGTCAAATACCTTGGTAGCAAGTTGCTTCCTAGGAGCCTTTCCTCCAGTGGACTTACGGGCGGTTTGCTTGGTACGGGCCATAACTGCATATTTCAAGGAATGCGATTAACTACAAAAGAACACAACACCATCATTGGATGCTTCTAAGTTCTACCATAGACCGAACTCATACAGATTCAGATAACATGGATACCAACCCATACCATCAAAACACAATTTATCCAAGAATCTATAATCACAATTACTTCTGAACTAGATGAAACCTTAGTACAGAAAAATGAAAATAATCGCAACCCGAAAGAGCTGCCAGGGTGAATGCATACAAACAAGGTAAATAGATGCATAATTGAATTGAAAAGTTTCACAATTCGCTGCATCAAATTTCGAAACATAAAAATAAACATTCGGAAACCCAATTTTATCAACTCAATTTCGTCACAGAAACCCTAATTTTGAAAAATAAACATTGAAAACCCAAAATTTTCGGCTGAATTTCATCACAGATTTAAAATAAATCAGGCACAAAAGATTCGATGAACACAGAAACACAGTCAATCATAAACCCTAATTTGGAAATAACATATAATCAATGAACAAAGAAAATTTAAAGATCAGAAAGTTCGAACCTTCTTCACCAAAAACAACTTCTTCTTCTTCTTCCTTGATTATCGAGAAGCAACAAAGTTTGATAAAGTTGGAGGCTCTCTCGTATATATAGAAAGTGTCGGGGTTTTCAGAAGAAGCATCTGACGGTCAGGATTTAGTAACATTGTGTGTTTTGATGTCTTAATCGGACGGCCATCGATGGAGTGAGGTGTGTTTTTTTCTCATTCAATATACGGCCCAGATGAGAAGTTGAATGAGTGACGCGGATCGCGATGGGCCGACCTTGGAAATAATTCGTTGGATTTTTTTCTAATTTTGTTTTCTAATTTTTTTCTAATTTTGCATTAATCAGTAATCACAAAGTTGGAACTGAAGTTAACATACAACATTCTTTCTTTCTTTTTTTATTTATTTATTAACGTATAAAAAAATATTAGTAATATTTTAAAATATAATTTTATTTTTACTTTATTCAAATATATTTTAAATTTTGTTCACAATTTATTTATTATTTATTATTTTAAAATACATTTCACTTCTTTATTTATTTTGAAATAAATTTTAAATTATTTAAATATTTTTTTACGTTTTTGACATTTTGTTTTATAGGATAATAGGTATATTTAAATAAAAGGTGAGGTTGGTTTATGGATTTATAATTTACAACCCACTAATTATAATTCACAATTTAATGTATATGTTTTTATCTTTTTCAATTAATTAAGGTAGTTATTTATTTACAACTATAAAAAAAATTGAAATTGTTATTTATGAGAGTTATGTGCTCTTATTTAAAATAAAATACTTGCCCTATATCAAAATTCACCCTAAATAATAAGAGTACCGATAATAAAAATTTTGTACAATTATAATTAAAATAATTAAAAGAAATACTAGTAAAAGAAAAGGGGGCTTCATCATCAATCAAAACTCAAAAGTCAAAACCCCCTTTAGATTTCTTGGCGGTGGGGCCCAGCCGCAGCAGCAGGAAATAATGAAAAGAATTAAAGTATTTAAAACTTGTTCTTTTGGACTTAATTTCAGTATAGTTCAGATCATATCGCTTTAAGTTCAGTTCAGATTAGCTCGATTAAGTTAATTTCAAAATAAATTAAAATAAAATAAATAAATAATAATTTCAATATATAATCTTAAATATACAATCTAATTACGGTCATAATATTATTAATATTTTAAAAAATATATTTAAAATTTTATAATAATTATTATTATTTTTATAAAAAAATCAATCCAATTCAGATCGTTTCAGTTCAGTTCAGATCCCTTAACTTCAGTTCAGTTGAGCAATTTCAGTCCAAAAGAACAGTCCTTAAACATTAAATTTATGTATGGAATTAGAATTTGCCCTAATTTACTCCTATTTTATCCACACTTACAGCATCTCCAACCGATACCAAAAACCTATTTTGGAGTAGGGAAGATACTCAACCGATACCAAAATATAAACTTATTATAAGTATTATGGTGGGACCCACCTAAAAAATACTTAGATTTACGTTTACCTTAAACTCAAACCAAAAACTATTTATTATTTATAAAATCATCCTTTTATTTTACAAACTAATAAAAAAAAACTATTAACTTTTTATTTTAATTTTTATTTAATATATTTTGTAATGTAATTTTTTTAATAATCATATATTAATAATTAAAATAAAATTTTATTTTAAAAATAAAAATAAATATTTATAATTAAATATTAAATATTTTATGTTTGCGCAATTTTGTCATATTTAATTAATATTTTATTATATTTTTTATTTTTGAAATTTTTAATTGAAAATAATATTTATTAATTTTTTTAAATTTAATTTCAAAAGTTAAGGGGTTAAATTATAAATTTGTAAAGATATTGGTTATTTATAAAAATAGTATAAAAAAATTGTATAAGAAGAATAATTTGAGAATATTCTTTTAAGTTTTAGTATTGGAATTTCGGTTGGAGCTAATTTACTGTAAACTTACAACTAAACTTATTTTTGAGTTTAAATTTTTGTGTTCGTTTGGAAATGACCTTAATAAACTCTCTACTCAAACCTACATTATTTTTCAACATAAAAAATACATTTTTTACCTTTTATTTTTTGATAAAAAATAAAAAAACAATATTTTTTTAATCACTACCCAAACATTAAATTACCATAAACACAGTTAGGGCTGGGCGCGGGCCGGGCCGGGCCGGTCCCAAAATTTTTAGGGACCGGCCCAAAACCCGATTTTTCGGTCGTTCGGGTTTTTTTTTAAATGAAGGATCGGCTTGGGACCGGGCCCGACGGTCCGAGTCGGGTTTTCGGGCTTTTCGGGCCCTGTTTTTTAATTTTAAAAATATTTTTTTTATTATTAAAATTAATTTTTTATTAATATTTTTTATAAAAAAATAAAATTTTAATTTTTAAATGATATTATTATATAAAATATTTATAATTAAATTTTTTTAAATTGAATTATTAATTAAAAAATTAAAAAATTATATAAAATATATATAATATTTATTAAAAATTTATATAAAAATAAAAAAACGGGCCGGTCCGGGCTTTCGGTCCCAATTTTTTTTTGGGACTGGCCCGGACCGACTTTTTAATTTTCGGTCCGGGCCCTTGGTGGGCCGGTCCCAAAAAAAATTGGGACCGGCCCGTGACGAGCTTTTTTCGAGTTTTCGGTCCGGGCTTTCGGGTTTTCGGGCCGAAACGCCCAGCCCTAAACACAGTAAGACCCTAAAAAGGGACCACAATTCCACAACCAGTCAACCACTATCACTTGCAATTGGTCCTTCCAAATGCGAAAACGAGAGCCATTGCCAACCGTGCATACGAAGCAAGAAATGATCAAAACCTGAGATTGAGTAGTCGACTCCAACTCCAAAAGCATCAACTTAAATACTTAATGCTCTGACCGAAAGGACTCACGCCAAAGTTTGTTTTTAAGAACTTTCATGTCATAAGATTTTATTGGTGTATATATATAGGCGTGAGAGATTCCATTGAACGTATAATATTTGGATTAAGTTATCTTAATCCCTTATAGGTAAATACACCGGCGGGCAAGGCAAATTACAACAAAATAAATTCACATTTTTCTCATAAACCAAGTAAAAGAAATTTAATCCTTCGGCCAAGAGAATCAAAATGTACAATTAAATGTAGTGCAATTCAAGACTTCATTTGAATCTGATCAATAAAGTCCGAGAATCTTCCACCACGCAGCTCCAGCTAATCCCCATATCACTAGGTTTATTACACTCATTCCTATACCCAACGCAAACACATGACCAAGTTCCACGTATCCAGCTGCCAATACACACCAACACTTAGTTTATAAAGATTCAATTTTGATGAAAAAAAAAATTATACTAGTAACTAAAACAAAATGAAATGAAATTATATGTACCTCCGTAATAAACTGCGGCTTGGCCGCTGCTGTAATGCGTAATCGCTCCGAAAAGGTTCGTGTTGTACCCCAAAGTCAACGCAGCGAATAGTCCGGGGACCTTAGCCTCCAAGTGCATTCCCAGGAAGGCAGAGTAGAGGGCCCCGACGTGAGCCGTTTGACCTGCGAACAAGTAGTGGATGAAGAAATACGACAGCTGGAGGATGCAAAAAGCCCCGAACTTGCCGAGCGAAAGGGACTTGAGAAAATGGGCCACGGATTTAGACATCCAGGGGACAACTCCGAGGGTTGTTAGCTGAGTTGCCATGCCGATTAGGACAGCGAACCATGCGAGAGTGTCCCAGGCTGTCTTCTCGCTCAGGCAGTCGTCCCATGTTAGAACTCCGAATAGGAGGAGAAGGGATAGGCCTATCATCGCGGCCACTACGCTCGGAATGTTGAGAGATTCCCTGCACACAGGGGTGTTTTTGTCATTTTAAAAGTTTTGAAGTTTTTCTGTTAATAAGGTAAGACCTCTAGTAATTTTTTATAAATGTGAGGGGAGTGTTTTGAGATGTTTCATATTATGACAAAAAAATTAAAATGTCACAACTTCTCTAAAAAATGATGTTGTGAAGAAAATCGATCGATTAAACGTAAGGATTTGTGGATGTTTGCAGGGGGTTAAACTCTATAAACTTCATGATATATCAAGTGACTAGAAGTGTACGAATCAAACTCAAACAAGAAAATGACATTCATACCCTGCGACCACAAAGCAACCGTGAAGAGCAAGGCTCAAAGGGGCTAAATTGTAAGAAAGTCAAATCCCATGGGTGTTTTTGTCATTTTATAAATTGTAAACTTTTCCTAAATGTGAGGGAGTGTTTTGAGATGTTTCACAATATGAAGGACTCAAGTGTATGACAATAAAACTCTGGGGTATATATATTTCTAGAGTAGAGGCTGTTTTTTCAATTTTGTCAAAAATCAGGGGTGGTTTTTGTAATTAATCTTAAATTCAAATGGCAGTACTAAATGTGTGTGTGTGAGGGGGGGGGGGGGGGGGGGGGGGGGGGGGGGGGGGGGGGGGTTCTGTAATTAAACGAACCTCGTGGGGGTACTTTTGAATATAAATCAAACTAGGAAACAATCATATTCATACCCTGCGATCCACAAAGCAATAAAGTCAACTTTCAGGGTGTTTTTTGTAATTTTAAAAGTTTTATAGTTTTGAGATGTTTCAGATTATGAAGGATTCAAATGGCAGTACTTGGGGCTGTAAAATCAGGGGTGGTTTTTGCAGTACTTCCCTAAGAAAGTTCACAATCTTGTGAATGTTTGCGGGGGGTTAGTGTAATTAAACGAACCTCGCGGGGTACTTTTTAATATAAATCAAACTAAGAAATGATGATATAATGATATTCACATAGTTCATACCCTGCTATCCACAAAGCGACGGTGAAGAGCAAGGTTGCGATCATGAGCCACTCGTCCCGTTTGACGGGCCCCATCTCCTCCAGCTTCCTCTTGGCCATTGCCGGAGCATCAGGGGTTGACTTCATTTCCGGAGGATACAGCTTGTACAGTATAACCGGAGTCACCAGCCACGAAGTCAACGCAGGGACACACGAAGCCTTGACCCAAGTCAACCATCGGTTGGGAACACTAACTCCGAGCCCCTCGGCTAATTTTATGCACAGAAGGTTCTGAGCTGCCGCTGTCAGGAAAAGACAGCTCGTGCTGTTGTTGCACTAACAAAAAGAAGAAACATGATCACGACACACACACACACACACACACACACACGCGGGTAATCAAGGACCACATATATAAATGAGAACATGCACTCTTTTTTTCTAGTATAAGAACTACAAATATAAAACACGATATTCATGGACCCCGATCGATCAATCCGAGTTGATCTTCTGAAACCTGATCTTTTACGAACTGAATTAATACGAAAATTATCAAATGACCAGTCGTTCTCAATATGTCTTGTGGTAACAAAATATATACTCTCTAGTCTACATATAGTCACTACTACTCCTTCCAACTTTCTTAAGATCCTATACCTATTTGGCACAGATTTATATTATTTTTTTTATTGGAAATTAAAGTAGTTTTGAGTGAAGTTGTATTTTAAAATAAAAATTTAAAAATATATATTTTTTTAGAGTATAGTATTAGTATCAACTATTATCAGACACTTAAAAAAAGAGTATTGTAAATTTTATGAGTTTTTTTTTCACTTGATTTTTTTCCATATCAACTCACTTAATCACAATTAGTTGTCTAGTCCTAAAATTAAATCATCAATTTCAAAATTCATTACATTCACTTAAAAAAAAAAAAGTGACATTTGTATCAAACTATATACTCTTTTCGTCTCATAATAGTTGAGATATTATTTTTTTAATAGTTGAGATATTATTTTTTTTCTTCAACTTTAAAATAGAATTTTAAAGTAATTATGACGTAATTAAAAGTTGGGATTTATTACCTGATTTTGTGACTGAATCAAAAACGCTCCGAGCTTCCTCGACGAAGCCGGATCCTTGGGCTTACTATCGACCCCGAGCGCCAACGACTTAATGATCGGCAAGAAAATCCCGCCGGCCCTGGCGGTGGAGCTCGGCATCCCCGGCGAGATCGCCAGCTCGCCGAGAGCCAGCCCGTACGACAGCCCGAGCGTGCTCCGGCCGAGCCACCGCACGAAGAACATCGCCACCCTGTCGCCGAGCCCGGTCTTCACGAACCCCCTCGACAGGAAGAACGCCGCCACGATCAGCCATATCACCTCGTTCGTGAACGCCGCGAACGCCGCCGCGAAGCTCAGCGTCCGGCTGACAACCGTCGCCGTCAGGCACACGAACGCCCACGCGCCGACGGGAAGCGGCTCCAGGATCAGCCCGCCGACCGTCGCGATGAAGATCGAGAGGAGGGACCACCCCTCCGGCCCGACGGAGGACGGCCGGGGGACGGCGAACCGGAGGAGGAGGCCCACGGCGGCGCAGGCGAGGAGGGGGAGGGGTTTCACGCCGTTCCAATTGAGGCGGCGGAAGGCGGCGGGGAGGGCCATCGCCGGCGGGGGTGTTTTGGGGAGAGGGTGAAAGAAATGTAGTAGAATGCATGGTTGAATCTGTGGGTATAAATGTATAATCACAACTTTATTACATTTATTTTATTCAGTTTTTTAATTGGTCAAATAGTCAATTGTTGACTATTTTTGTGGGATTTGAGAATCTACTTATTTTGTACAACTGTTTATACTGAATCTCAGGTGTTTTTGAATAATTGAATATTTATTTGTATTCTGAATTATCAATAAAATAAAGTTGGAATAAACTACGCATTTATTGTTATTTTCCGTTTGAATATATAACGCCAATTTAACGTGTGTGGTTTTCCTTTTTTTCAAAAGATTTATCTCCATTTATATCGTTTTATTTATCTGTTTCGTTATGGAATTAAATAAAAAAACTGAAATACTTAAAATATTTGATAATATCACAAGCACACATTAATATGCATTGGACAAATATTTTTACATAAAAAAAATTCAGCAGTGAGCAGAATGAATGGTCCCGAGACTCCGAGAGAATTGATTAATCGTCAATTTCGAAAATGCAGTTGGGCATTATACAGTGTCGTCTGTGTGGGACGACTGTGGGTGGTGTTATTGCGATGCAAAAGAACGAAAAAATTATACTGTACTAGAGTATTAGCCTCTCTTTTTTGTGCATGGTTGTATTTTAATGTTAATAATTTAAGTGTTTTTTTTAAATTTAATTCAAGTAATAACTTTATTTGAAAATTGATAACTTCAGTTAATTAGATAATTTCAAACGAATTAATGTAGTGTAACTCCTTTTATAAAACTGAACTAAAAAAAATTATAATCTCTTGTTTTATTATAATATAACTCTATTCTTTTATTTTAAAAAATCTTATTATAATGAAAGTAGTACTATTTACGTCTCAATTTATTTTTGCATTGATTGATGAACAAGTAAACTAAGAAAAATGTAATTTTTTGATTTTTTTTAAAACAAGGTAAAAGTATATTTTAAGTTAAAAATAAAAATAGTTTTTAATAAAATTTTAAAAAAAATATGTTTATAGAATTTAAAATTTAAAGTGGTTCATCATTTCATTTTTAAGTGTGTGCTTTCTAGTTAGACATCAAAAAAAGAAAGTGTATATAATAAATTGAGAACACGAAATTATAATTTCTATAATATTGAAACATAACAATATTAATATAAAAATGACAATAATTTTCATAAAATTGTATATAATACAAAAAATATTAAACTTATTACACTTACTGATAAATTTTCAATACATTGAATTGTTATCTTAAATTTAATTAATTTGGTACATCCAATTCTCATTCATGTCTAAAATTTGCATAATATACAAAAAAGTTTTTAATTTTTTCAATTATATAATTTTATTCATATCAAATTATTATAATAATACACAAACAATTTTTTAATTAAAATTTGCATGCTGAATAAAATCAAAATATTTATATAAGAAAAATTAATATTATACAGAAAAATAATTCATTATCATATTTAATTATTTATTTATTTATTTTTTATTTATTTTTATAAGGAGGAGAGAAGAGAAACTTATTCTCACTCGATTGAAAGTTTCTCAGTCGGGTAAAATGTAAATCGAATGATGTGCCCGAATAGCTTGTGGAAGATAGGAGGTATTCATAAAATGGCTCGGACCGGAAACCGGACCGGTTGGTTCGGTTTAGTCTGAACCGGTAAAATTACGGATCGATTTCCAATTCAATCAATAATGAGATTCCGACTTCCGGTCTAGTTTCAATTAAAAATCGATTTCGATCTGATTTACGGACCGATTTCTATTTCAATCAAATTACTCAATCCGTCCCACAGAAATAGTCACATGTGATCAATATTGACTTTTTTCCGTCCAATACATATGATAAATAGTCTACAAAAATTATGAAAAAATAACTAAAATAAAATTTAACTATTAAATTTTATTTTAGTAATTTTTTAATAATTTTTGTACATTATTTATCATATTTATTGGATCAACAAAAAAAAATTAAACGTTGATTACATGTAACTATTTTTGTAGGACGGAGAAATTATTTATTTATAAGAAGTATACGACTTTTCATTAAAAAATTAACATATAAAGTTGTCTAAAGAAGAATCTTTAGTTAGTGCATGTTTGGTTCCTTGGTTAATATGTTTGGCCGATAAGTTAACCTAGTTAACTAATCTTAACATAGCCCAATAAGGATAATATGCTGTTGTTTGGTATTTTTGGTACAATTCATGTATCGCAATTTATTTCCAAAAAATAAAGCATTGTTAAATAAACAAATGACAAAACTACTCTTATTTATTTATTAAACTTTTTATACTTTTTTTTTTGTAAAACTCATCACGCTCACCACGCTCATCAATTCACCATTTTAGTGAACTCTTCGACCAACAATTTTTATTTTTTTTGCTGCAACAATGTCAAGAAATTGGGGAATCATACAAGATATCTCATTACAAATAACAAATCAGAGTGAAAATAAGGTCATTGGTGATTATTTGTCGACTAGGGTTTGCCATTTGTTCCCTTCAATTGAATTTCAAGAACAGGTATTTTTTGGATTCATTATTATTCTTCCTAATTATTTTTTAGTCTGAACAAAACATTGCTTTGAAATTTTTAGATCTATAGCTCTCTTGAAATATTAGTTCATTCATCCAGAAATATATATTTATTTTTTTGAGAAACTGTGTTATACGTAGAATTTATTTTTGACAAGATTTGATAAGTAGAGTAGTGTGCAACACTTACATCAACCTCCCTTCAAAATCAATATTTTTTATTCTCAATAAATTCACAACTACAAAATATTTTCATTTATTGTAGTAGTTGGTTTGATGTGCAATTACTTTGCCACTATTTAGACAACTACTCATTTTAATGAGGTGTAATAATCAAATTTTACATTTTCTATATATACATGTTAACTCTTACAGAAGTACCATATATACATTATTGAGAAAAATTTTAGTTTCACAAATATGCAAGGTTCAATGCTTCCAAATGCTTGTGTTGAGATGATTTCACCACAGGATTATTACTTCTACACTGGCCAATGGGACGAAAAGTGTATTGCCTCCTTCATCAACCTCTTGTTGGATGAAAAACGCAAAGGCTCGTGGAATGCCATTGGTGATAATGTTGCTGCTCTCAAGTCTGCTCAAGGGTTCCTTAACATGATGATGGGTGCAAATTTTTCAAAAGAAGAAATCCTCCATCAGAGAAACTTACTTAAGAAGCTTTATCAAACTTTCAAGAACGTTCTCGAGACGAAGGATGTTTATTGGGACAAGCATGGCAACCATGTGTATGCATACTCCACTACATGGATTCAATTAACAAAAGTATGTAATTTGTATTCAGTGAACTGTAATGTTTGTATTTCTTCATTTGCTAATTTACGCTTTACTGCTCTTTTAAATTTTGTGTTGTGAATAACTATTAATTATAATTGAAGTTTTAAAATCAAGTTAAATTCTATTATTTTGTTAATGAAACAGGGTGAAGACTTCGTCAAAGTTTTCTACCATTAGGGAGACATTATGTATGAAAAGCTTAAGTCTCTCTTTGATCCAAATTATGATTTACCTTCTGATATCATCGTCATAAGCTCAAGTGACACAAAGATTGGCAAGCCAAACACAGCTCTTAATCCAATCCCTATTGATGACTGACAATGAGACTGAGGTTGATTCCCCATGCGCGGCTGATCGTAAGCCACCGCAAAAAAATTAAATAACAACACAAACATAAAGCAGCACAAACAAAAATAATTTGATAATCCCATTTAAATCACATTCCGAACCAATGTATACGACAAAATTACAAATATTACTTAGGAACTATTGATTATTATATTCTGCCCATATTTGTTGAGCAAGCTCGTCTCTATAGGTTGTCCATTCGTTTGTGGTCTCAATAGTGGAAATGAAATCTGGTATTTCTGAATGGCGTTCCTCCAAATTTTCCTCTGCATCTAACAATGATTCCATAGGATCAATAATCATCTCTCGACGAATGAAGTTATGGAGGAGGAAACATGCCATTATCAACCGTATTTGTGTCTTAATTGGATAATATGTTGCACTTTTAAAAATACCCCACCGCATCTTCATTACTCCAAACGCACGTTCTATAATATTTCGTGCACGAGTGTGACGCATGTTAAAATGTTCTCAATTAGTAATAGGTCGTGTAGCATGCGGTCCCCACTCATTTAAGTGATAACTCTCTATACGGTGATAGGAAACCTGGACTATTTGCGTAGCCGTTGTCACATAGATAATAATTTCCTGTTATGTGAAATATTGAAATTCAAACAATGAATGTCACAACCATGTAAGGAATATGATATGAAAATCAAACAAAATCATGATAATAAAATTATTACCGGCTGGGATTTTAAAACCAGGAGATCGATTTACCGCATCCCTTAACACTCTCGCGTCAGAAGCTGATCCTTCCCAACCGGGGAGTACGTATGAGAATTGCATATTTGTATCACACGCAGCCAACACATTTGTTGAAATGTGCCCTTTCCTTGTTCTAAACCGACCTTTGTCCGATGATGGGACGTGTACGTCTACATAAGTACCATCGAGTGCCCCAAGACACCCCTGTACAAACAAATGAATGAAGTCATGGTTATTGTTTCAACAATAAGAACAATAAGTTGTAAATGATACACACACATATATTAAACTAACAATACCTTGAACCACTTCCATCGATGATTATTACTCTCAGCACAAATTGCTACGGGCTTGACAAGTAGCATAGAATGTAATTGCAAAACCGCGGCGAGTACGAGATGAATGTAATGAGACACCGTTTGTCCTGATCGATTAAAATCATACCTAACGATCCTATTTTTTTTGTGGTGAGCTAATATGGATAGAAACATTGCAACTTGCTCCTCCACGCTAACAAATTTTCATTCTTCTAAACCTCTTAACATTTTTCAACAACACACAAAGTCTCCCAAATGTGTTTCTGTCCATTCTCAAATTATCAATGCAGTCCGAATTATGACATCCTACGAGTCTTTTCGTCTCTTTAACTTGATCGGGAATGCGTTCATTCATACTATAACTCACTACACGTTTACGTTTTTTCGTTGATCTTTTTTTCATAATTTCAATAATCATAGAAATTACGACAATAGAATATATTCAAGTATTATTTCTTCAAGTAATAAGTAGAGTATATCATTCTCCTTCTTTACCAAACCCATACTGTCAACATTTCATATGCAGTAACAAATAATGTTAAAAATCTCATGTAGTAATTCATATAGCACAAGCAAAAAAAAAAAAACTACAAATAAACCATGTGTGATTCATATGCACAAATAAATATGAGGTTTTCGTTACCAATTTTTATTTATTTATTTTTTCATGTAAAAATTTAATTATTTATTCCCAAAATATTTGTTCACATATACCAAATGGCTCAGGGGTAGGAGATATGGTAGAACACATGTTCTTTTGGTGAAGAAACACAACGAAATTAGCTAAAATTTGATTCAAAACTTGAATTTAAACATGATGCAACAAACCAAATTTTGTATGACAAAACACAATGCATTTTCAAAAAATGTGTTCTAATCGACAAAGAACAGGTATGCGCAGTCACAAACTAAAATCAAATCTGTAAGCTATGATTATTTGAAGATGGGAAGAGAGAGAGAGAGAGAGAGAGAGAGAGAGAGAGAGAGAGAGAGAGAGAGAGAGAGAGAGAGAGAGAGAGAGAGAGAGAGAGAGAGAGAGAGAGAGAGAGAGAGAGAGAGAGAGAGAGAGAGAGA
>JACOMQ010005372.1:0-16794 GCA_014843705.1 Euphrasia arctica | reverse complement strand
TTTAACAAAGGAAAACCTATAAAGATCCGGATTAAATCTAAAACTACCATAAGAGGAGAAGCCCAAAATAATATGTACTGGAGGCCCATAAGGGTTGAGCCCAATATTCCTAATACAAGCTTTAATAATTAATTATGTTCGACTAGATTTTTTTTTTAATTTTTAGTTTATCCCTAATTTAGTTATGTTAAATTTATTTTGCAGGTTAACATACGTTATATTAATATAGATTGCATTTTTGTCATCTCATCTCCTTCATGTTCACCACGTAAATTCAATTTTTTTATATTTCTATTTATTTTCCAGCTTTATAATTTTTATTTTTCATTTATTTTGATTTTTCCTCAGCGGTTTTAGTTATTTGTTGGATGCGTTTTACACTCGAGAAATACAGAGACGAGAAACTTCTCTTCCACCAGATCAGAGGCTCCTCGATCGAGTAGGATGTGCCCGAGTAGCAGACACATGTGGGAGAGAGCCAATAGGTCTCATCCAAGGACTAATAATATTTCAATGAAAATTTCTCATATTCGAGATTCGAACTTTGCGTCGTCGGAGAATTACACCAAAATCATCACAGACCTTACCACTCGGCTATTCTCTAAGAAGCTTACATACTATAAATTACATCAAACAGACGTAATCTTTGAAAATAATAAAATTTTCATAATTGAGATAACGGTTAATAATGAGATTAATACGAATTTACAAATTTAAGTGAGAGTTCCATTATTAAATAAAATAATTTGTTAGTCCATTAATAAAATTTTGACTGAAATACGTTGAAGATTAAATAAAATTTTAAATTATTTCAAACAAATAAATCACGTGCATCTGGCAATGGTACTATTATATTGCAATACAATTATAAATTTTATTAATAAAACTTAAACATTCATATTGGAATAATAGGGTATAGGGTTTTAATCATGAAACATTCCTAATTCATAAATCTCTCACTATGATACAATATTGATACTGTATTTGAATAACACTTACAATTATAAATTTTATTAATAAAACTAAGTTAATTAAATATATTGCAATACAATTATAAATTTTATTAATAAAACTAAAACAAAAAAGATTAATACTATAAATTATAAAATTATAAATTTTATTAATAAAAATTAATCATGAAACATTCATACAATATTGATATTTGAATAACAGGGTATAGAGTTTTAATCATAAAACATTCTTAATTCATAAATCTCTCTCTATATATGATACAATATTGATATTTGAATAACACTTACAATTATAAATTTTATTAATAAAACTAGTTAATTATTAATAAAACTAAAACAAAAGAAGATTAGTACTATAAATTATAAGGTTTTAATCATAAACATTTATTCATTTTATAATTTTAAAAACTACTGATTTATTTATAATCAATTAGTTTTTAAGATAAAAATGTTTTCTTAATTGCTTCATTCATTTTATAATATTAAAAAATACTGATTTATTAATAATCAATTACGAGTAATTTTTAAGATGAAAATGTTTTCTTACTTCGGTTGGTTGGGTCCCGCTCAAACCCCTAACACGTGAACTTGTCCATCCCCACATGGGCTCTTTCTCATTTCCATGCACGAAAAGTAAAACATATATTAATAAAATATATTTGTCCAGGCTGTCCATGCAGACACGGCCACGTGTCAAATAATTATAGGTTGGGTGGATGTCCGTCGTACCACACAGCCCCAACACGTGTTTTCTTCGAACAACCATCCCATGTTGGATTCTCCCAGGTCAAGAAAAATCTTTCGAACAACTTATGTATACTACTACTATACTATTATTCACTTGTTTATTAGTACATCTATATATTGATCAACTTTGCCGGCTCGATCCCTTCTCAATCACAACACCTTTTGATTTTACATAACAACTCACAAAAAAGCACGCGTTACGACAATACAGAGTTTCAAATAATCTTTCTTGATCCGTAAATTTTATCATAATAGTATATATTTCAAGTGGCGAGAATGAATAATCATAAAGCAAGTTTTAAAATGAGAAATCAGAAATTTCTTTCAAAGAAACAAGTATTTATCAAAGTATGAAAAAAAATCCAAATATGCGATCAGCTATTAGAAATTTAGATATGGTTTGATAATATCAAATATTTGTAATATCTCGAAAATAATAAGTTAATACGTGGATGATTAATTAGCATATGATTCTGGAGCATATGTATTCGGTTTCGTGGTCCCCTTTAGACCAATATATGTGTTGATCATCATGCTCACAACACAATTAATATTAATTAATTAATCAAATTAATAGTTTTCAAACAAATTCAGCTACGTGTGTATTTTGATTATATATGTGGTCCAAAGGATCATTCTCGTACCATGCACAAGGCAAGATTAATCATTTGTTCTAATTCAGTACAATATATTTGTGTATATAATGTACTTAAACCCTCTTAATTCATTTCAATTAATCCATTTCAATTCAAATCGTATTTTTTCGTAGTAATTTTCAGTTATATCGTCGTTTGAAGAATTTCAAGTTAATTTCACACTCCTTAATATATAAGTATACCTTTACAAATTTACTGTGTATATAAATTGAGGTGTTCTCCCAAAAGTTGATGTGTGGATGATGCATGCAAGAAGCATGAATTCCAATTGCAAAAGCTCCAGAGGTTATGTAGGGAGCTTTCATATATGAATAAATAAAACCCCAAATTAATAATGTGCACAATTAATCGACTTCATGGAGAAATTCCACACGGTAATCGACCCCTGCGACGTATATATTTCACACTTTCTTTTCTATGCCGTGGGCCCATAAATATATATTTATATTTATATTCATCAGTCGCTTCCATCGCAGCAGACAAAACAGCTTAGACACGCCAAGGCGCCACACAACTGAGTGAGTGCGATTGCACACTGATCGTTTATCCGCGAACACGACTGGATGCAGCACATGCAGCAGCAGTGGCTGAAAAGCCTTCCACAGCAGTTGGAAGCCGCTCGTGCAAAGGCCTCTGCACCATCGGGGGCTTTAACGTACTCAGATCCCACAGGAATGTTTTCGACTGTGGCGCTTAAATTCCCAAAACCGAGTCCCATGTCGCGCAGCGTTAGGATCCTTTGAGGTTTAGGATCTTCCGTCTTTTCACTATTGGCTTTGCTGGAAACCTGCAACTCCGAGAATTCAGTTGAAGACGGCTAAAAGGCAAATAGTATGAATAAACTAAGTAACTAGAACCCGCAAAATCCCAATGGATTTGCACGTTACAATGTATGACCACAAATGCGAAACTATATTATTTATATAGTGTAAACAATTTAGAAAATACTTGTACAACCCTTTTAAACATCAAAGATCTATTTTCATTTACCAGCTTACTTTGAAGATAAATAAGAACAAGTTTGCTTACTCATAATGATAGACTTGCAGTTTCAAATAGAAGTTGAAGACTCGAAGGTTAAAGGTAAAGTACGAACCTTCTTCCCAGCAGTTGACTGGGCATTAATTTTTCTTTTCTGTGTCTCGAGCAAAACCATGTTTGTGTATTCAGAAACAATGGCATGTAGGGCACTCATTTTTGAAATCTGTCAGTAAAGAAACAAAGCTAATCATCAATTTCCACAATCTACTTAGCAATAACACTCTTCTTACTTTCACAACTAATCCAAGTCAAATCAAGTTTCAAATATGAACTGGAATGTAGCAATTGTAAACAACCTAAATCCTCAAAAGTCAAAACTAGTTGATAAAATATGACAAATACAGTTTTTTTGTTTCATATAAAGATTTCTAGAGCTCATGCAACTAGCTATTTTGCGACAGTCTTACCTTTACCGAATGGTTATGCTACTAGTTATCAGGGATATTCTTCTAAAATGAAAAAAAAAAAACAAGGCCAACATGTCTGAAGACTGGATGCATATACTTAAAATGTCTAATTGTTGTTTATCAAAAAATGCCAAAACTAATAATAGCAAATGTATAGGAATATAACCTTCTCTTTGAGCTCCTCGTTTTCTGAGTACCAGGCCTCAGCTGTAAGAAGTTCAATCTGATGCTTGGCTACAATCTGTGTGACAAAAAGATATCCACCAAATGAACAGTTGTAATAAAATATTGTATAAAATTGAAGAGCAATGGAAAATATTGAAACTGAAAGAAGCAAAATAGTAATTTGACCTCACACCTAAAAAATATCACGTACGGAGTATTAAAATACACACTTTTATTAAATTGAGTGAACATTTTGATAAGAACCGAAACTTTCAGTCTTTCTTCTTCATGTGGGTAATGTTCTAAACCATAAAATAGGGGTTAATAAAGATGTTAGACCATTCTTTTCTACAAAGAGCTTGCATTTGTAGAAACAAGGGTGGTTAGTTGAAGATGCCCCATAAAGCCAATAGAAGGGATTAAATTATTGCCAGAAGGAACCATCCTATTTGGTAAAGCATTCAAGCTCAAAATTAACTCCAATATCAATTATATAATAGGATCAAGATAAAATGAATTTTTAAATATATAAGCATCAGAATATATAATGGTCAAATATCAATATACTGCATAATAGCATCTAGTTCACATGTCAAATATTTACAAAATGTCAAGGGCATGTTAACCAGCAGGAAAAATCATGAGATAAGAGTCAAGAAAGAAATAAATCAGCATTTTGATCATAAAAGGCTTTTACGACGTCTACTATTTTCTATTTGATAGGGAAATTCTAAGCAAAAAGTACTTGATAGTTCAGGAAAAAAAGGTATAAACTATTTTCGTCTCAAACTAATGGTCACATCTCCTTTGTAATTTGTAAAGGGAAATGTGACCATTAGTTTGGGAGGTAGGGAGTATCTATTTTCAAATAAGGATCAACTATTTAAAACATATACTGTTAAGAATACTTTATTGAACATTATCCCACAAATTGAAAATCAACAACACTGCAAAACCATCAGGTATCACACAGAATAACCAAAGATTTTATGGTGATTATATTATTGTTTTTATAAGAGAGAAGAACCATCAAGTGTCCTATACACACATAAATAAAGATATTTTTGCACAAAAATAACCATCACCTTGCCAATTGGTATCTCCTTTGCCTCTTCCACCTTCAGGTCTATAGGAAAATTGCTCATATCTGCAAGGACACCATTAACTTTAAGTGTCTCTGGAAATGTTCCACGGTATCTGCCTGACACAATCAAGGGGCTTTCAGATGAAAAGTCTGGAATTTGAGAAGGAAACACCTATCATGAACATTAACACTTTGTTAAAAGAAGGTGTGCAATATGGAGAACTTAATAAAAACACTAATGGAAAGTAATCACTGCAAAGATACAAGAAATAAGAGATGACTGGAAAAAACAGATAACATATCAAAAACAAAAGGAAAACATGTGAGCGTGTAAGTAGAGCACATATTTAAAGCCTTCCAAACATATGAAACACTTCAGTGTCTTATTATTATCCAATATACTGAGGAAACATTGAGAATATGGAAAATACCTCAAGATCATCAAGATTATCAAGATTTTCAAAGGCAATATTAGCAAGAAATAAAGATGATGCTCTAGCAAAAAGTTCTCCTATTCGAGCCTCAATAGATTCTGCAAAATCAGAAAAACAAATTAGAATTAATTGCCTACGTGAACTATATCACAGTAAGAAAGAGGATCGGCAGTTCTAGTCTTTGTTTTACTATATATACATAGGCAACAATAATCAACATATATAGACATATACAAATATATATTTACAGGGACTGTGTCACAAAATATCATAATCAGCCCTCAGTCTCCCTCACACACCTTAAAAGATTCTTTTAATTACTTTCTACCGTTTAGGAATTTTAGAGTAGTGGGGAAGCTGTAGATGACCGGAAATTAAAGCCTTTTGGTTTTGATACTTCTAGAGTGACATAAGAACCTTCGGATGATTAGATACATTTAAAGGTTTATATTTACAACAGACCTCTGAGCTCAATTTGATATATATATATATATATATATATATATTGGATAGTTGGATGTGTTTATCCGTCTAGTCAACTAACAACTTTTTTCTAGTCCACTAAGTAATTTTATGTCTAGACTCGCAAGGTTGAGAGAGAAGCAAAATGACGGTATTTTACTTTTTTTGGAAGGTTGAAGAAATAAAACCATGGTCCATGGCTGTTGCACAATTATAATTGTTAGCAAGGCAATGCAATCACAGTTTTATTTGTAAGTAGGTATGTTCATAAAGAAAGGTGTAAATACTAGCCACTGCCACTGAATCCGCTCAAATTGTAGTTAATGTTATTTTTTAGGGAAATTGCAATTGGATGTGATTGGTGAATGAAAAAAGTGAGAAAGAGAAAACAACATATTTTTTATAAGATTTTAACAAGCAAACAGCATATTTCCTTTGCTATGATAGCATCTTCGAATCCTAACGCGTGCCACTAAAATATGAAACATCTGATTACAGTTTCTACTTCTAGACTACTTTCCATCAAAAGATTTAACTTACCTGCATCCTAAACTATCTGAAACACAACTTGCTACTAAAAGAGAAAAATACTTGACATTTCAAGCATGATATTCCATGCACCAGAATACTATGATAGACATTTAATAGATTGACACGGAAGCACTCACCCACATCAGTAGCAACAACATGATGCCCTCGACCAATCGCTGCAAGCATCCTTAGAAAATAATGATTACAAAATGTACCTATAATATTTAAATATCGTTTTAAGTAATGCCAATTAAAACAATGTAATCACAGCAACAGCTAAAAAATCAAACTATGAGACCACAAGAGAGAATTCATATTTGTCCCGATGATGCACCCCGATTAGATATAATAGTACACGTGTGAAAAGAAGATATAAATCAAAATTCTGCCATCAGTGACAAGATTCCCAAGATCTAAGACCTGCAACCCTTAGATTACTAGTTCCTCATCTTGGATAGCCTCATAGCCATAGCACTGGCTTTGTTTGTACCTTTTCCCATCTGAGGTTAATGAATATGATTATTTTTTAATGAAACTAAGTGTTCTCTTCTCTACTAAGGAGGGTGTATTGGTTCAGAAGTCTATAAGATTTTAATGGACTTTTAAAATCGAGGGGTATTCAATTCTGATTTTTAAAAGTCCATTAAAATCCGGAGGTATTCAATTTGGATTTTAAAAAGTCTTAAAAAATCCATAGGTATTCAACACTCCATGGATTTTAACCGATTTTAATAGTTGGTGGATTTTAATGGATTTTCTTTAAAAATTATAACTAGATTTGACTTTTCAAAATCTCTCATAATTAGGAGAGATTTCGACGGACTTCTTTCCAACATGAAAACCCAAACACGAAAAAAATAAAAATCTCATTTAAAAAGAGTATTACACAAATCTATATAAAATAATTAAAATTATATTTGAGAAAATTGATCTTATCATATTATATTTTCGTTAAAAATAATTATTTATATATTATATTAATAATAAATTATTTTGTATTTATTATGTACAATAATATGTTTCTCAATAACAATCCAAATATAATAAATTTAATTATTTATATTATTATTCAATTTATTTAAAAATTTATTAATGATTATTTATTTACAATGTTGTATTGTTTAATATTCCATAGATATGATCAAAATTCTCGACACTAATGAAGATTTTTTTTTAAATATTTATATTTCAAAGTCAACTAACGAAAGTTGATAAATGAAGAACAAGTATTGTTAAAATAAGAGAGGTAAAAAATGAGTTCAAAATATAAAAGTTACTCCCTCTATCCCTTAAAACAATGCACACTTTCCTTTTTAGTCCATCCCTTAAAACAGTGCACATTCCATAAATGGAATGTCTTTTCACAACTTTATCCTTTCAATACACATTAATTTACCCTTATACCACTACTTTTTCAACTAACTACTTTATTACTTACACATCAATACCTATTATACCCCCACTTTATATTATTAAACACATAAAAAATCACTTTTTCTTAATCTACGTACATCTTTCTCTATGCACTATTTAGAGAGATGGAGGGAGTATAAAATAAAAATAAAAATAAAAATAATAATTTTTTTTTTAAATTGATTTTTTATATAAAAGTATGTTTATATACATTGGATAAATAGAGAACAAGTATTGCTAAGGAGAGATGTAAAAATGAGTTTCAAGTATAAAAGTTATAAAAAAATAAAAAAAAAATTTATTTATTTTATTTTTCTAAAAAAAAAATTGATTTATTATTATTATATTCATTTGTATTTGAAGTATTTGAAAGTGTACGTAAATCAATAAAAGTATATTTTATAATTTTTTAAAATCTGTGAGAATCTATAAAAATCAATCATAAAGTCAGTCAAACTCTACCTAGAGTCTATGAATTTTACAAATCCATAGACTTTTAAAAGTCAATTAAAATCTTACAAAATCCTAAACGAATACACCCCTCTAAATCCAATTCCAGTGTAACAGAACCTAGTTCGTTAGGTCGTTTTCTTTTTGTGACAGTAAGAGATTATGGAGATGGTATTAACAGCTAGTCAGCTAGTGATCTGAAGAGGATGAACACCTAAATAAGCTGGTTGTATGTATAATGAATAACTGTAAATGTGCAGGGTGATTTTTATGTAGTGGCAGCTAAGAACCTAAATTAAGGTTTGCTATGATGGGAATTCAGGGAGTAAAGCCCAGCTGTTATTTTTCAGCAGGAAAGAAGAAGCTGGGTTTACTAAGTGCTTAGTCTGAAAATCACATCCATAACTGAAATGTTAGGAATATCATTCTTTTCTTGGCCAAATTGTGAATGTTCAGTCTATCCCACCAGTATTAACTACTTGAATGACAAAATATGAATATGATAGAATTACATAACATGCATACCTATGCCCAGTGTGTATATTCTTGGACAAACGCTTTTTTGGCTTGTTAACAGGCTCTTCACGGTCCCACAAATATGTCTCTCATTTTCCACAGCCCCATCAGTAATGAGGAAAACAATAGGAATTGAGTTGCAACTATCAGAAAGCATCTTAATGGCCTGAAAAGGAATAGTAGTAGTTACAGTTAAAGTTGTATTATTGTAATCAAGGACAACAATAATTTAAGAAGAATAAAAGGTACCTGAGTTAGAGGAAGCAGAATATTTGTGCCACCACCATTCACAAAATTCATATTAATCCACTGAGTGGCATGTTCAACAGCTTTTGCAGTTGCTGGTTCCATAGATGAGGATAATAGGTATGTTTCACCATTGAATGCAATCACGTTAAACAAATCGTTGGAATCAAGCTTGGCAAGTGCAGCAAAAAGAGCATTTTTGGTATCTTCAAGTAGTTTTCCCTTCATGCTTCCACTTATATCGACAACAAACACCACTTCCGTCCTGAAAACCTTTACGCGTATATAAACAGAATTGAGCCAATATTAGTCCAAAAGCTGATGATGGGCTGGATATCTTTACACATGTGAATGGTTTCATTGGTTTGCGATTGATGAATATTTTTTAAAACAGGTTGTGTTAGCTACAACTACAAGACAATTTCAGAAAAAATTAATAATCATGAGACGACTGGATTCTAAAATTTACCTTTTGACTCTGCTGGTTTCCTGGGAAAACATAACAACAGAACATATCTCTACGATCTACATCATCGACCAGTGGAGGATTCAAAAGTACACCACCAATAGTATTACTTGAAGATACCTGAAAACACTCAAATCAGCAGCACAATACATAGCCATAGGGGTACTTCAGGCCTAATCAGATTCAAATCCACAACTACAATAATCAAATTCTGGATTATTCAAGAAATGGTTTTCCTTTATCCATTTCCTTCTTAGAGTAGCAGTGTTTCATCAGATTATAAAGAAAGCAAATAAAATCTTACATTGTATGTGAATACAAAATCACTGTTTGACCATGAAAGAACTTCAGAGTCATATAAGAAACTCAGCTTTCCTGCTTGTCTTAGCCGCTCCTCCTAGAATCTCCAAATAAAAAAGAGAATTGTAAGGAAAATATTATTGCTAAATACGTGATGCCCTTCAGAGACTAAGAATAGCTGAATAGGTGTACCTTTAAAGGATGAGTGGTTGTTCTGCACATAATTTCTGTTCCAGAGCCAGCATTAACATTTAACTGTATCTTTTCCCGTTTGGAGATCTTCTTTCCAGCTGGTGTTACATACTCAGGAAATGTAAACGGAACATTCAAGGTAAACTCGCCATCATGATACAGTAACTTTTGAGACCATCTAATTTTCATGGATATGTTGGTTCCTCCGTCAATCTGGAAAGATACTAGCAATATTTCACTAGGTCTGACATATGTGGCTCAACAATATACCAATAGGAAATGGAGATAAGAATAAAAAGAAAGGGGAATGCTAGCTTGCCTGTGGAATTTTAAGAGTATATATATGAGACTTCAAGAAGCCAACATCTTCAATCTTTGCAATCTTTTCTGCATCCTTTTCATCGTCCAAGGCAACTAGTTGAGTACTATATGATTTCCTGGGTAACTCAATCTCCACACCTAGAATTGAACCCTGTTAGCCAAATAATATAAATCTTGAGAACCAAAAAAACTTCAAGTCACTCTTATGAAGTAAAGAAAAGTATAGCATGTTTTACAACAGTATGATAAGAGTGAAATGCAACCATATTAAAATTTGAGCATTCGTAAACAACATTATTAGTCATTCTCCGGAAAATGCTAACACTGCCCTCTCCTTTCATATGCGACACTTAACTACGCCTCAGGCCACTTCTAGAAGCTTATTTACAGCTGTGAAGCAAGCCCGTGCAATGATAACCAACATTATGAGCTGACCTCAGACACTAATTAGTAAGAATAACAGATGAAGTCCTTCTAAACAAAGTCGCGAACACATATCTATGATCAGAATTACAACTGACACGAATATTGATTGAAGCTAGCTACCTGTTCGCCCATGGGAACTGCGATGCGGCAATCACAGCTGCGGCTACCCATGACGCAGTGCACCCTCCACGTGCCGCTCAAGGTGACGAACGCGGTGTCGAGAAAACAATCCACCTCGAGCGAGACCCCGTTCATCTGCAGCGGGATCAGGGCAGGAGGGTCGTACTTCCCGTGCACGTGCGGCTGGTAGCTCGGCATGTCCGGATTGTCTACGGTCGCCGGGTCGGAGATCACGGCGTAGACCATCGTGGATTTGGGGATGAACGAGTGGCCGGCGGCTCTGTCCATGGCCGTCAGGGGCTTCGGCGGCGCGACCGCCCTGTCCTTGCCGAAGTACACCCTCTTGGAGAGATGCAGCCCATCCTCCACCGCGGCCTCAAAAGCCTCCGCCATAGAGAGAGAAAGAAAAAAAATGTCGAGATGAGATCGTCGCCGGGCAGAATTTTTTCTTCTGAAATCCCACGAATTTTAGGTTAATTCGGCAAAGCGTTAATTATACGAAGCTTTGGAATTCGGAGGAGCATATGGCCGTTGGAAGAACGGTGAGCCCCACCGAATGATGTGCCGTTCCCTATTTCTACTACTATTTGATTGAGAGCGAGGGTTACTTGTACATTATGTGCATCGAATTCGGAGGGGCAAAGGATATTCTTGTCTCAAAGGTACAAGTCACTGAAGCTGGCCCTGGAAAATACCTTCCTCGGGGCAGATGATTCGGTACTCCGAGAAGAGTTTACTTTTGATATTCCTTTGTTTGCGTGTCCACCGTATAAGGATGGACCAAATCGGATGTATTTGCCAGATCAGATTCGAGCTGGACGAGTTCCAAATCGGTCGTTGAATGCTCGTTAGGTAAACTCTCGAGCTCGACGCAGTAGCATGCAAACTACGTTCAACTAGGTAAATCACACTAGACAAACTCTGACAGACTCAATCAATAAAGTGTTGGCAGGGGATCGAACTCGTGACCTGTCAGTCGCGCTGCGCTCTCTTGCTCCATTAATCACACTTAAAATTGAAATAAGTGTGCGTCCAAATACCAGAGATGGCATGACGATGCCGGACGAAGTAAAGTTTGTTACAAACGAGCAGAGCACCGAGTCACTGAACAAGTTTAGTACTAATACTCACTTCATTTCATAATAATAAAACTATACTACCTCTATCCCATTTTAATGGTCACACTTGTTTTGTTATTTGTGAAGCAAGTGTAACTATTGTTTTGAGACAGAGGTAGTCATCGAGCCACTGAACAAGTTTAGTATTAATACTCAATTTGTTTCATAATAATAAAACTATAATACATCTATCCCATTTTAATTGTCACATTTGCTTTGTTATTTGTGAAGAAGTGTGACTATTATTTTGAGATAGAGATAGTATATTTTTTGTATTTTGTAAAGAAAAAAAATTGTTACTATAAAATAAAAGGACTAGTATTTTATTAAAATAAATTAGTATTCCCTCGGTATTCTAGAAGTTGTTACACTTTTCTCTTTGGATCATCTCATACTTAGTTATCATATAAAATAAAAGGACTAGTATTTTATTAAAATAAATTAGTATTCCCTTGGTATCCTAGAAGTTGTTACACTTTTCTCTTTGGATCATCTCATACTTAGTTATCGCACCCCAAAAAATAAAATTATTCTTAGGCTATATACATTAAAACAACACAATATTACAAAAATACCATTATATGAACTCAACAAAAGTTAATCTCCCACCAAATGGTCACACCAAAAAATTTTTTTTTTACACTCTAAATCTTAAAACAACACAATATTACTAATATATCATCACATTTACCTAAGAAAAGTTAACCTTACATAAAAAAAAGACCATAATACACTTTTAACTTTATATATAATAATATTATATTTTAACTTTCAAGGCCGCATGACAAATTTTGATCACTTAAAGTAGGACAAATAAAATTGGTTATGGCCTAATGAAATACTCTTTCCAACCCAATTTAATGGGTATAAGAGGCGGTTGCACGTGTTTTAAGGAAACACTTTTTATCTTTGAATATGTTTTGTTTGAAGGGTAAATTATAAGTAAGGGAGAGGGTTGTGAGTATTAAGTGACAAATTTTGATCAATTAAAGTAGGACAAATAAAATTGGTTATGAGGTAATGAAATAGTCTATCCAAGCCAATTTAATGGACATAATAGCCGGTTGCACAGGTTTTAAGGAAGCACTTTTTACCTTTGTATATGTTTTGTTTGAAGGATAAATTATAAGTAAGGGAGAGGGGTGTCACGAACTTTTCGAGTGGCAGAAACACTCGAGCGGCAACCTCGAACGAGAGGTTCAGCCTTAACCATCGAGACAATTGCTGGTTTCGCCCTGCCTTGGGCTCCTCAGGGGGACGGCTCCAGTCCCCGACCAGTGTGGCCCGACCGTATTTGGGACAAAGGATGGTCGAATTCCCTCTATTCAAGTTAAGTCCTCGACTAGCGACAAGCACCCCGAACTCAACCGGGTCGGCAACTCGGAGGGTGATCTTCCCTTTCACACCTCGAAGTCGTCCTCATTAAAGCACATCAACCAGCAATTGTCCTGCTGTTGCGCCCAGAAAGTTATGGGCGTGACATTCTCCCACACCCAAAATGGTGTACGCCCTCGTACACGGCACTCTACCCAGAGTTGACACACCAAAGGACGTCTCGCCTTTTCCTTAGCGATACACGACGTCAAGTGTCAATAGACGAGACAACACCCACTGTGTTGCAGCCTAGCCGACGAAGAATCGCACACGTGGCCTTATATCTTTTGACCAGATTCCATTCTTCGAAGCCTTTATCGAGGTCCTCGATCACTCCTCGTCCCCATGACGAATCCACGTGATGGACGGATCACTGGCCTTCGGTGGCCCCTCGGACATTTTAGCAAGCACAACTATACCCCTCGAGACTCGATCGTTTGCACTCGGCCCCTTACCGCTCCAACGTCTCCTACTCCTCACGAGTATTCGGCGCGCGGTGTCCACCGGAAGGATCGGCCCCGACGCATGGCTCGTCACGCCTGCGAGTCCTTCTGTTGGAGAACACCACAATCCCCTTCGACAAAGCGAGTACACACCCTGTGTACATCCATCGCCGCAGCCGATGGGATATCCTCGGATCATCCCGACGGAGTTGCGCGTCCCTGCATACTCGTCCCCTCTGACCGGATGCGAGCGCTTGGCGACACATTGCAACAGGGTCGGGGTCTTTGGCTCTGATACCACTTGTTACGACCTTTTCGAGTGGCGGAAACACTCGAGCCGTGCGCCAACCTCGAACGAGAGGTTCAACCTTGGGCTCCTCAGGGGGACGACTTCAGTCCCCGATCAGTGTGACCCGACCGTATTTAGGACAAGGGATGGTCGAATTAGGACAAGGGATGGTCGAATTCCCTCTATTCAAGTTAAGTCCTCGACTAGCGACAAGCACCCCGAACTCAACCGGGTCGGCATGTCTGAACTCGAAGGGTGATCTTCCCTTCCACACCTCGAACCAGCAATTGCCCTGCTGTTGCGCCCAGAAAGTTATGGACGTGACTGGAAGTGAGTATGACCATTAACTAGGGACACCAAAAAAGTAAAATATGACATTTGTTAAAATACAGAGGGAGTAATATAATTTGTACAAATAAAGTTATGACGAATTACATATTAACAAAATTAAAAAAAAAAATCAATTAAAATTCGTCATTATATTACAAAGCACTAAGTCAAAATATATATTTTTTTTATTATTATTGATTATGTGATCAAAATATAATGTTTGAAACGAATTAATATACGTAACAATTAAAAGTGAATTTTTCTCTATTCCATTTTTTTGATTTGGGTAAATGTACGTATTCAAACACAATTACAAGTTCAGAACCCTGAAGTTTAATAAACAAATTCTCTCTAAAATCAATTCTATATCAGATGAATTAAAGCACAAAAATACATAATGGTCTTGCTCCTCCTCCACCTCCGCCGTGCCTCGCTCAATTGGTCGCCACGGAGGTCGATTAGTAGTGTTACAAATTTACAGTTCCAGATTAAAAGCCTCAATTTTATGCTCTAAGCCATTGGGGTGAATGACTGTTATGAAGCGTGACATTATAATTTAGAGTTGTGATACAATAGGAGGGTAAATTTGTATTTTAACGTAGAAAAAAAAATCTCATTTACACATAATTATACAACTAATACTATTGTTTACAATTTTCGCATTTTGTTTATTTATCAGTTTCTTTTATTTTTGCACTTCTCATCCGAGGTGAAACCTGTATCCTCCGGCCGCCGCCATCTCCGACGACTTGAGACTCATCTGAACAATCTCCATGGCTTCTAACCTCTCAATCCATTCTCCGTCCGAAAAATCTCAGGGTTAATTATTCGATATCGATAGTCAATATATAATGCTGAGTCTCAGATACGCGAGGCAAACCAGGGCATTCCTCTCCCCACTTTCCGCCACCACCACCTCCAACTCCGCCGCGGCACTTATCATCTTCTCCACCGCCGCCTCTCATTCAAACCCTTATTCCTCCTCCGCCTATCCTTTCTCCCCTTCCCCAAATTCCCCCAATTCCACCACGCTCAGTGGATCCCAGCCCGACACCACGCATCACGCCGACCTCGTTTTCTACTTCCGAGACTGGTTCATGTCCCGGAACAAAACCCCATTCGATCGTATCTTCGAAATTCTCCGCACCCAGGACGATGTCTCCGCCGACGCCGCCCTTTCTGGCTTGAATCTCGGCCTCTCCGAAAGATTAATTCTCGACGTTTTGAATTTCGAGAAGAAAGATGTCTTGTCATGCTTGAAGTTCTTCGATTGGGCGGGCCGGCAGCCCGGATTCCACCACACCAGAGTCACCTTCAATGCCATTTTCCGGGTCATAACCAAAGCCAAGCTAACCAACGTAATGTTGGACTTCCTGCAGAGCTACATGAATCAGAGGTATGTTCACAAAGTAATGTATTACAATATCTTGGTCATCGGTTATGCTGTGGCCGGCAAATGCGAGGCTGCGCTCCAACTGTTTGGTAAAATGCGGTTTCATAATGTGGACCTGGACGCTGTCGCCTATCACGTGCTTTTGAATTCCCTAGTCGAGGAGGGTTATTTTGATGTAGTGGAGACGGTTGCGAATGAGATTAGAACAAGGGGGTTTCAGGACGATATCACACATTCAATTATCATCAAGAGTTTCTGTAAGCAGAATGAGTTTGAAAAGGGAGAAGAGTATTTGCGTGGTCTTGTGGAGGACAATAGGTCAATATTGAGTGGGGCTGCAGTGGCTACACTTTTGGTGGCATTGTGTAAAAATAACCAATTTGAGAGGGCTGCTTTGTTGATTGAGAATTTTCGAGAGACGGGCTTGGGTTTATCGGAGCATGTGTATAGCGTGTGGATACGTGAGCTTCTCAAGGCTGGCAAGCTCGATAGTGCCTTGGACTTTTTGAAGGATAAGCAGACAGTGGAGGAATATGTTCCCGATGTGTTCCGTTATAACATGCTGATTTCCAGACTTTTGAGGGAGAATAGGCTGGAGGAGGTGTACGATTTATTGGTGGAGATGAAGGAAAGGGAGGTTTTGCCTGACAATGTCACAATGAATGGCGTCTTGTGTTTTTTGTGTAAGGCGGGGATGATGGATATTGCAATGAACCTGTATAATTCAAGGGTGGATTTTGGCCTCTCTGTTAATTGCATGGCTTATAATTACCTTATAAATACTCTTTTGGGTGATGTCAGTGTTGATGAAGCATATCGTGTGCTGAGGAATTCAATGGAACAGGGTAATTTTCCTGGGCAGAAGACGTTTTCTATTATTGCAGATGCTCTTTGCAGGG
>JACOMQ010005371.1:0-16796 GCA_014843705.1 Euphrasia arctica | reverse complement strand
TAACCGATGTCCAGGGACTTGCTAACAGCGGGTTTTATGTAAACCGATGTATCTAATGATTTTTACATCGGTTTTTAAGAAACCGATGTAAAACAGTAGATGTTAAAAGTGTTTTTTGTAGTAGTGATCATTTAAGTGGGCCTATACCTTTCGAACTTGGAAACTTGAAGGAGTTGGTCTCTTTGAATTTGCACAATAACATGCTCACCGGTGTTGTCCCGTATTCGTTGGCAAACTTGGGACAACTTAAATTCTTGTAAGTGAATATAATTTGGGCGAATATAAATATATAGATATATTATTTAAATTTTTTAATTTTTTATTGGGATTGTAAAATGTTATTATAATATTAAAAACTATTTTGTTCTCACATATAATATTAGTTGAATTTCGCATATTAAATTGTGTATTTTTTCGAGTTGAATCTCTACATCGCTACTTTAATCCCATTTTTTTTATCTTGCAAAGACAGTCTGTTGAATAATAACAAGTTGGGTGGTTGCTTCCCCCCGCGACTGTATGCTGCATCTTTAACAGGGACCATATATATATTATTACTCATTATTTATTTTATTTTAATCTAATTTATAAATCGTTATGCAGTAATATAAACAACAATCTGGGTACTTTCTGTTTCGCATTCCATGACAAGGTGAATAAACAATGCCCGTGTACTTTTATATAGCTGCTATCACACTTTGAAGTTTCTCTACTATATGAATAATGCAATTTTTAATAAATTCTTCGGTCATTACATGTATGTTTTTTTTTTCTTTTCTAGTTTATGTAATAACAACTTTATATGAATAATGTAATTTTTATTAATAGCATTTTCAACCGATATCAAAAACCTATTTTGGAGTAAGAGAGATGCTACAAGCGATATCAAAACATAAACCTATTATAGGTATTCAGGTGGGCCCCACAGAAAAAATACTTAAATTTACGTTTACCTTAAACTCAAACAAAATTTTTTATTATTTATAAAACGATTATTTTTATATAAATTAATAAAAATAATCTGTCAATATTTTTTAGTTTCTTATTTAATATTTTTTATGATTTAATTTTTTTAATAATTATATCATTAATAATTAAAATAAATTTTAATAAAATATTTTAAATAATGAAATAAAAATAAACATGATAATACAAAATATAATTAAATATTAAATTATTTAATTGACGTTAAAAATAAAATAATAGTATGGGATATCACAATATTTTTTTTATTATGTTTGAAAATTTAAATTGAAAATAATGACTATTAAATTTTTTTAATGTTAAAAGTTATGAGGTTAAATTGTAAATTTGTAAAGATATTGGTTATTTATAAAAAGTTGTATTAATATTTTTTTAAGTTTGAATATTGAAATTTCGGTTGAAGTGAAATTACTGTAAACTTAAAATAAAATTTATTTTTGAGTTTAAGTTTTTATGTTCGGTTGGAGATGACAACTTTACCTTACGTTTTAAGTTTTTAACATTCTTTTACACTACGGTAGATAACATTGTGTACTTTGAAGATTATTTGTTTCCTTCAGCTCGATCGGGGCAGCAACACCGATCTTATGAGCTTAATTGGTAAAATAGACACAATATCAAATCTCAATCACACATACAAACAAAGTATATTAAACACAAATTAATGTGTCCTAGATCAGATTTTGAATAAAAAAAAAAATCTAAATTAAATTAAATAATAAAAAAAGATTTGTCATTTACCTTTCATATTCCGATAGCTCGATCACCTCTAAAATTTGTTACAGTTCCAAATTCAAGATTTTTATACCTTTCGAAAGAAAATCGTCGAAAGCTTATTCGGCGAGATGATGGTGTTGTTTGTAAGCATGTATGTAGATCAACGTGAGATCTTTTTTGTTGAAATATGACTCAAAACCGCTCTTTGATGGGAGTTGATTGTTTACGGACGTAAGGAAACAAGGTTACGTTTCAGAAGCCTGACTCACCCGAGCCCAAACTCTCTGAAGGTCGGCTCACCCGAGCCCGTCGGCGTTTTTTCCCCAGCTGAGTCAATTTTTGGCGTTGGTTCCGTTTTTGGACTCTATGTGCGGTTTTTTGGGCTGAAGATCAAGTCATAATATATTTCCTTTGTTAGGGGATATGGAGTTATATTTGGAAAATGATTCTTATTCCTAATCTTATTCTTTACCTAATTTATGGATTTTGTTGTGTCTCCGCGCTTCAACGGCGAGCCTCGTACACCTGCAAAACACAAACAAATCAACCAAGTCAGATCTGTTCAAGCCTCAAAACCAGAGCAAGCTCCCAAAGCAAAACAGTCAACGGATCTTCGAAGAGAACCGGTCTGTATTACAGGTTGTGGGCTTGAATGGGGTATAGAGGCACATGCAGCGGAATATATATGTATATATATAAATCAGAAACAGAGAAGGGAAAAGAGATAGAGTTTTGAGCTTCGGCTCAGGACTGTGAAGATGCAATCACAGCAGCTTCACCAGGCGCCACCAAACGAGGGGAGAACACAGAAACCTTGCCAGCAGCACCCACAATGCACAACTCTCTCACACTCTCACTCACAGCCCTCACTCACACAAGGATCTCACAGATCTACACCACAGAACACCACAGAAGGTGAAGAAGGTGAGGGATCAGAAATCGCACACAGTAGAGGTAGGGTTTACACACAGTATCAGCTGAATGGAGTGAGTTAGGGTTGCGGGTGAAGAGGGCTTTAAGTAGGAGAGATCAAGGGACAGGATTAAGCCAACACTTACCATACAGGATCAAGGGCCAGGATAGGTCAAAGCCCACAGGAACTGGGCTGAAGACAAATGGGCCAAAAATCAGAGTGGGTTGGGCTGCAGTGGGTGCTGGGCTGCTTCAGGTAAATGGGCCGGCTCCAGTAAATGGGCCAACACACATTTTATAACAGATTTCTACATCTATAAATTAGGATCTCTTAGACACATTATTTTTACACCGTTTTTAGCAGCGAATTTGTGAGGAAGAATTGAGAGTGAGAGATAATCTTTGTAATTCTTTCATTATTTTCTCATAGTGAAATTTCGTCGTCCCTCCCGTGGTTTTTTCCGATTTGGGTTTCTACGTAAATTCTTTTCTTCTCTATTTTATTGTTGATTTTTTTTCTTCGATATTTCGTTATTCTCATACTATACATCGTCCCGATCGTCAACATTTTTATTATTGAAATATGGACAAAAGACTCTTTTGTTCATATAATTTCTGTGGTTCATCCTTCAAAATATGAATCTTTAATGCTTGAAAGGAAATGAAACCAAAATAAAACAAAATAAAATATAGTAATAAAATCAATTAAAATATAGTATACTACTATATGTTTACACTATTGGGCGGCTTTGTTAGACGAACAACTTTGGGTGATCCTATATTTCTTTTACGGTGAATTTTCAAAGATATTAATCTAGATTATTAGTATATAATCTTAATCAATTTGATATTGATATTTCTCCACGAATATCATATCACGATATTCTTCAGGAACATTTAATTTTGATATTTCTTCAGGATATCATATTATGTTCTTCAGGAACATTTAGTTTTGATATTTCTTCGAGAACATCATGTCACAATGTTCTTCACGAACATTAAAAATTTAACTGATTTACTAGGCATAATTAATTTGATATTACTTCAAGAATATCAAATTATAATATTCTTCGCGAACATATGATATTACTTTAAGAATATCAGATTATAATGTTCTTCGAGAACATATGATATTAAGAAGAAGGAAGGAGAAGTAGATATATTTATAATTACTAATAAATATAAACAAACAAACATATGATATTAAGAAGAAGGAAGGAGAAGTAGATATATTTATAATTACTAATAAATATAAACAAACATATAAATTCTTGCCTTGGAGTTCGGATCTTGAATGAGTAGAACTTTGATTAAGAACGTGGTTGAGCTTTCGTGCTGATAACGTGTTATAAACTCAAGAGGAATCGAGATAATAATAGAGAGACAATATGAGAGGAGAATAGAATTGTTATTTCATTCATATGGGGAGACCCCTTTATATAGTAAAAAGTAGGGTTTCCGTCTTGTTCACCAAGAAAGGGTAAACTAGTCATTCACTAATTAATAATATTCATAACAGTTATTCAAATATAAATTTTGGTCTTCATGACCCAACTTTCGAATTGTTGAGTTTCACATTCATTTGTATTATTATATATTTTTCGTCCTTCAGGGACATGCCTTACTAGACATCTATATTGACTAGAGTATTCGCAATTGTTGTAACAGGTCGGTAACTCTTCAGAAATATATTAGATGCGTCTAATGTCGAATATACAATCCTTGACAAATGAATAATGTGAACTTCAATTCACAATCATTTAGAAGATTATATTTTTCTTCTGAACTTCAGGTTCAATATCTCAGTTTATTTCGAAAACAAACTCATATCGAGTGATGTACATGTCTCGTTAAAAACCCCGTTATAAAATCCTTTAGGAAAAAATACTCGAGAAAAATAGTACATGACATTCACATTTATATTGTTGTGATTGCCTCGTTAAAAACTTTTAACTAAGAAAACCCTGTGGAAAAAACTTAGTAGAGGGAAAAAGAGTGCAATCACTGGTCTTCGGAACCAATCACTGGTCTTCGGGACCTTGTCTCAATATTAATTTTGTCCATAATGAAATATGTAATATGATACTATACATTTTCTGATTTTCATTTCCTTTCATTTCAGAAATCTTAAAATTCATCCAAGATTTTCATGTATGTATCTTTCTAATGACTTCTACATGCTCAAATCATACATTCGATGCATATATCTATCGTTGTTGCTGCCATAAATATTAAGTAGCGGAATTTAATGTCATCCTTAAAAATATAGAGTTTCTGCGAAAAACTCTCGAGCAACTAATCTCGCTTTTATATCTCACCACATCATTACTCGTTTTTCTTACGAACACTCACGTATATCCTTCTTGGATAATATTTTGAGGTGTGTATTATAGAGTCAAAATATCTCTTTTATTCAGCGAGTTATGCTCAGCCTCAATTGCTCGTTTCTTAGTGCTGCCGGCACCTTATTATTTATTTAAGTTTTGGATCCAAATTTTCTAGAGCAACTCTTGAGGCAAATATGTCGTTAACGAATTTCTATTTTTCCATGTTGATGACAATTCAATATATCAACCAAATCTTTAATCATTTCCCAAAATATTTAATTTGGTTGTTCCGCAATCCCACAAATTTCTATTATCATGTGCACATACTTTTTCAATGGGATTTACATCTAACTCTCTTCCGGAGATTTTCATCTAACTCTCTTCAGGAGATTTCTTTGTTTTTCCGCGAATTTATTTTATATCTTAAGATCGATCTACTACGCTTCAGACGTATATTAGAATCAACATTTGAGTTGATCTCTTTGGTATTTGAACTCTTATAGTTCATTTATCACAAATATATGTGATTTTGTCACACCTCCATTAATTTGGCAGATTACATGATGAATATTGCAAGTCACTTATTTTAATGAACTTCAGGTTCAATTAATTGGTGCGTGGATCTAGAATTAAAGATCATTTTCATTCCATGAAATTTCTGGGCATTTATATCTTTATATTCTTATCTCCCCCTAATGCCGAGAAATGATCTTCCTTAAATATGCAAATCAGCGTAATTGTTATAAACCGATCTTCGATCAGGATCGTGATCTTCTGGATCGTGGGCTCGAGATATTTAATATACCTTATTTTCTACTATGCCCGTTCATAAAAATACGTTTTAGTGGTGATACGAATATAAGTTGCATATCTAAAATTAATTCGCCGATGGGAAATGCTCGATTCATTTCCACGCACTTAATATAATCATGATATGCATCATCTTCATTTTTAAGTACATTTGTAGTACTCGTGGGGATAATTAGTAAAGCTCTTTCGGAGCTCACTTTTCATATGTCATCATTTGCATAACAGTATAGTTACCAATGATCCTTCGGAGATACAGTGTCTTTATCAATAATCCTTTGGGATCAAAATAAATCTCAAAATATAATTTTCTCAGAAATTACATTTAATTGAAATTGAGTTTTTCGATATTCCATGAGTACCCACATAGTACATTTATTCTCGATTTCAAAAGATATCCTTCAGGGATAATTCTTATGTAATCATTGTTTCAACAACAACAATCTAATTTGGAGTTTCACTATGAGTATCATGAGATGTAACTTTATTTAAAAACATATAGTGTTTTGAACTTTGCTTCTTCGGGAGCATGTAACTTTATTCAAAAACATATAATGTTTTGAACTTTTCTTTTTCGGGAGCAATCAATAAAAATATTCTTTCAGAAATATTTTGTATAATATTTAAAATATTTAAAGTTTAATTTCTACATAATTTGATTTGATATTTATCGAATATATCAAATCATGACGTTTTTCCGAAACGATCAATATAATATTTAAATCAGAGTATATGTTCTTCAGGAAGATTCAATTTAATTGATATATTAAGAATAATTGATTTGATATTGCTTCAGAAATATCAAATTATAATGTTTTTCATGGAGATTCGAACTCATGTGGCTATCCCCAATATTCAAGCAAATAACAATCAGGCTATTCAACAAGGTTTGGCTTAACTCTTCCTAAAGTTTTATCCACTTTGGAATTCAGGAAGTAACTTAATTGATTCATGGGTCGAGTTCGCACATACATGACTTGATCACGAAAGATTCGCACGATATTCTTCAGGAACATTTAATTTTGATATTTTCTTCAGGAATATCATCTCACACTTGGAGTTCGGATCTTGGATGAGTAGAACTTCTATGAAGAACGCTGTTGAGCTTTCGAACTTTCGTGCTGATAACGTGTTATAAACTCAAAGAGAAATTGAGAGAGAATAATAAAGTATAAAGAGAGAATGAGAGGAGAATAGAATTGTTGTAAATTGTTATTTCATTCATATGGCTTTATATAGGATACAAAGTAGGTTTCTGTCTTTTTCACCAAAAAAGGGTAAACTAGTTATTCACTAATTAATACAGTATATTTTATTTTTTATAAGGAGGAGAGACGAGAAACTCCACCCCAACCCGATCGAGGGACCTCGATCGGGTAAGATGTAAATCGAGGAATGTGCCCGAGTAGCAGACACCTGTGCGAGAGAGCCAACATGTCGAACCCCAGGACAAACCTTCATAATATTTCAATGAAAATTTGTCCCACTCGAGATTCGAACCCTGCGTCACCGGAGAATTACACCCACATCATCACAGACTTTACCACTCGGCTATGCTCCTGGGACTTCACTAATTAATATATTCATAACAACCTTTTTATTTTAAACTACAATTCTACTCTTACATTTTCAATTATTGTAAATATCCAATTTAATTTCAACCTATTACTTAAAATCTAGTAATACATAATTAAACCATAAAATCAAACATCGAAATAACAATTACTTCATTTTTTTATTTTTTATTTGGTATTTTTTTTGGTGAAATCTTTAGGTTAAAAAAAAAAACTATTTTGTCACCATTGAAAAAAATTCAACATACACTATTGAGAATAAAAGTCCATACAATTGATGAATTGATACAAACACAAAAACAGGGGATTTTAAACATATGCCCATATCATACATCTGTTTCAAATACATGCAGCATCTCTCATACAACATCTGTCGAAGATTCATGTAAGCCAACCTTTATCTTCTACGCCTCGTATCCGGGTCCCATAAAGATACGAGAGACAAAATCACAAACTCGACATCCCATATGAATCAGGAACAACAAATATACACAAGGTCCGTTTATATATAAACTTCCATCCCTATATACTTCGACGACCCACACACCGGACACACACACGTCCCACCCTCGCAATCCCTACACAAACACAGATGCTTACACGGCAACAAAAGAACACGAACCTCACCAACCCTACAAACCTTGCATGACATCATCGCCACCTCGCTCGAAGCAGGGCCGCAGCCAGAGGCAGTGTCGTCGATTTCGCTATCGCCACACCCTTCCTTGCTGTCGCCACTCCGAGCGTACGCCTGCTGCAAGCTGAACTTGAGAGTGTTGATGGTGTTTTCGCCTTGCCTCGCACGTTGCTGCCAGGCATTGGCTTCCAGGGCAAACTGCTCCATGCGGGTCTCAAGGTCTGCGTTTTTTCTGTTGATGTTTTCGATCTCGGATTCTTTCTCACGTAGCTTTTGGAGAACTTTGTCTTCTAGGTACGAGATTGTTTGGAGCTGAGTCGTTTGGAATTTTTCGAGAATGGCTTCTCGGAGACGGTCACCCTGCAAGCGATTTAAGAAAACAAAATATTGGATATAGTAATATGCAAGCGAGAGGCAAAAACTAGGTAGAATGAAAAACAGGTAATGTAGTTAATGGAAACTATAATATGATCAAGAAACGTGCAGTACGAGACACGAATATCATCCTAAAAGAGATTCGACGTGAATGTGTCTATGAATATCTATGAAATACTATCCAACGAGCGGTGTGCATTATCAAATCACACTTACGATTTAGGGCAACGAGATATGAACTCAACTACTCGTATCCAAAAACAGTAATCTAGAGTATAATCTAAAAGAGTGCCATTCTCGGATAAACGAAAACTACAAATTCCTAACACAATTTTTACACTTTAACGGAAAAGTAAGTTGCATTTGATTGTATTTGATAACTAACGTGTTAATTCAGTCGCGATTCTACTGTATATAAGTAAACGAACAATGCTTGAAATTATAAGATGTAACAATCATTTGAAGTAATCCAAAAACATAAATCTTGAGTATAATCCAAAAGAGAGCCATTCTCGGATAAACGAAAACTACAACTTCCTAACACAATTTTTACACTTTAACAGAAAAGTAAGTTGCATTAGATTGTATTTGATAACTAAAGTGTTAATTCAGTCGTGATTCTACTTTATATAAGTAAACGAGCAATGCTTGAAATTAGAAGATGTAACAAAGCAATATTGAAACACACACCTGAAGTTTAATGTATCTTTCCATCTCGGCGTCCTGCCTCTGCAGCTCTTGATCGAGAGCATCGCCGACGAGCCCGAGGAAAGCAGAGTCGCCGGACGAGGAAGAAGAAGACAACCGAGGGTTGTCCAACGAGAGGCCCAGCCCGGTTGACACTGATCGGGCCTGCAAGAAATCGACAGACGACATCTGGGAGTTATTGCTGCTGCTGTTGTGGTTGATATTGTTCTCCAGGAAGACTTGTTCTATCGGCGTCTTCCTCTTCGACTCGAGCCCGAAGTTCCACTGCGACTCCGGCCCGTTATCTTCGTGGGTCGGGCCCGGGGCCAGCCCGGCAACTATAACTGAAATACAGATAAGGGGTGAAGATGAATAATTAAATCACCCAAAAAAAATTTAAAAAAAAAAATAGAGAAATTACAAGGAGGTATATAAGGGGGGTGATTATCAAGAAGATTTGGGGTGCTGAAGTATTGAACTTGGTGTGAAATCTGATTATCCATGTTGCTGTTACACATATCCCTGAAACAAATAGAATTGATTAAAAAATGAATCTTTATGATGAAATAAACAAAACCCAGAAGAAAAAACAAACATTTTGTGTGTGTGAAATTACCTGTACGGATTTGATTGTTGAATTTGTGAAGGCGGGTGCTGAAGAAATTGTTGGAAGTGATTTTGAGGGAAAGACGCCATGGATTGAAAAGGGGGGTTTTCTTCGACGAGTAATATTGTTGGAGAAGGTGGTTCAGAGAGGAGAGAGAGAAAGAGACCTTTTCTTTTTGAATTTGCTAATTGGTCCTCGAGGTATTGAATAATTGTGGGTTTTTCAAATTCAATTTGGTTTGACCCTGTATTTGTGGTCAAATTTGTGGCCACGTGGCCCATATCACATGAAAGACATAAATGCCATCAACAGCCCAACCCATGGAACCGGCCCATATGCCCATGGGCTTTCGGTTGATTTACTTCGGCCCAAATTTCTACTAATTATATTTAGAGGTGGAAAAATCAAAGAAAATATCAAAATATTAAAAATTTGATACATTGAAATTTCATGTACAATATTAATCACTAATCACTATGAAATTTTTCAAAATTTTCAGTATATGTATTTTTTCAATATCAAAAATTTTGATTCACAAATAATTAGATTTTTTTGACTGTTAGACTTTCTTAGTAGGGCAAAGGCAAATATAATAGTAATACAACAAAAGCGTGAAACCAGGAAGAAGCGATTACAGAAGCTAAAATCCAATCGTCGGTGCATTATCTTTTCGTGCATCCCCTCCACGTGAGTTGTTGCTAACAAACACTCTCTCTCACACACACACGTTTCTGTTCCAGTACCCATTAGCAATGGCCGCGAAGCAGCTTTACATCGTCTCCATCGCCATATTCATTGTGCTCGGTCTCGCCAGCTCCGAGCTCTCCGAAGGCATCACCGGCGTCGGCGTCGTCAACGAAACCCTAGAACGGCGGTTCGATCTCGAGCCGGAGACGATCGAAGAGGAAGAGGAAGAGGACGGGTTGCCGCGCAGATCTCTGTACTGGAAATCGCCGGGGCCGAGGCGGTTCTACATTTCGTACGGTTCGCTCTCGGCGAACCGGATCCCGTGCCCGGCCCGATCCGGTAGGTCGTACTACACTCACAACTGTTTCGGAGCCAGCGGCCGGGCCAACCCGTACACCAGGAACTGCGCCGCTGTTTCTCGCTGCCGCAGATAAACAAATGTATATCAATTATTGAATTATATTGTTTGAATCGTGTGTTCCGGGCCGGGCCGGGTCCGGATTTTCTGGATCTGATTTGGGTTTTGATGTGTATTTCTGTTTCTTGTTAGTATCTGCTTGATTCAAAGAGTGATTCGTTTTTTTGGTCCGGAGTGAATTATAAATTCAACTCGTTCACAATGTTGCAAGTTCATACTCATTCTCTGCGGGGTCGTAATTTTGAACTAAAATATGGAAAATGGAATTGAAAGAAGCACTATTTGATATTAAATGTGGTCACCAAATCTTGATGTGTATATTCATCACATTATGATAGTAATAGAAGTATTAGTAACCCACATCACTATACTTTATATATTAACCATATAGAAATGGGTTATATGCGTGAGTGAAAGTGACATGTTAACGAACAACTCGGCCGGCCCCCCTCGTCGAACCCGGAGATCGAGTCTAAGCCGAGCCAGAGACCAATGGTCCTTTTGGACCACCACCAACCATCCTTGCAGCCTTTGTCTTGACCATTGACCCACATTATTGTCCCTAACCTAGTTGTCTCGTTACAATTACTAGCTCGGATTTAAGTAGGCAATACAAATGAATAAGTTCTGGAATTTAAATTTAAAAAATGAAATTAAAAATGGGTTCGTTGTAGTAAAAGCCAGTCACGCCTGATACGTGTATTCCCACGTGGCAATACAGGTGGATGAAAATGAAATCATCCAATTCACCAAAGTCAGGTTCCAATCGAAATCAATTGCCTCTGCAATGAAACGCGGGCCCTTCCTGAAACAGGTTGTTTTGTGTTTGGCTTCTTTGGTTCTTTGTATTTCCTATGCTTACTTCCTTTTGCGATTAAGGTCAGTAGCAATTGCTGAAATCATTGTTGTCTTGCGAGCTTCGTCGAGTTAAAATTTCGGTTGGACCAACTCGGTTAATCATTGTTGAAATCGGAGGTGGCGTGATATAATATTGATACCATATTGAAATCGAAACTGTGTGAAAAAAGAAGAAAAATTAAGTTAAAATTCGCTTAGAAAGTGTGCATCTTGAAATCAAGGGGTTACAAGCTAGAGATATACTCAATAATCATTTAAATATTCAATAAAAAAAAGTATCACAATATTCAATAAATCAGTGTATTTCCTTTAATCTTATGGATCATAATCTTGTAAAAAAAAGAGGATACTAAAGGAGCCAACAAAACAACAAAGACATGCTGCCCAATATCAAAAGTTAATGTCCCCGAAATTCAACATTCCCTTTAAATTTTTTTACCTTTTTTCTCTTTTAGTTAATAATATTATTATTCTCATTTGCTTGAATCAATTAATCTTTTAATCATATATTAAATCCACGTGTATACTTATTATACTATTATCACATTAAACTAAAGGGTCAAATGAGTAATTTGCGTAAATTAAAAATATTTGCAAATCCGACCCAAAACTTATGTGAGTGGCCGACCATTGCCCTCCTCCCTCCAAATGCAAACAAATCCAACATTTTTCTTTTTGAAAGAAATTGCACTCAATAATAAATACTCAAAATTACAGGGGCCATGTTGAAAATCTTGGGTAAAATGCCAACCATCTTTTACCTATAGAGACAAAATATACATACACATTACATGTGACCAATTGAATGCAAAGATGGCTTGGCATTTCACATTAGATTTTCAGACATTTATGTTATTCTTAATCAAATTGGAAATGAAGGGTCTAATTAGAATATTAGATTTGATCATATCAGAAAATTGCACTCTTTATTGGAGGGCTCTTCTTGTTGCTTGATTTTCTTGGACAAGGGCTCGGGCGAGGAAGAAACCGAACCGACCGGGCTGAGCCCCCATGAGTCATTTGAGCTATCGGAGCTGAATGAGATGTCGACCACCCCTTTCGGGCTTCCGGGCATCGGCCCGAACTTTCTTTTGTTTCTTGGCTGGAAATCGACTCTTGTTGTCAGTTCTTGAATCAGCCTGCAGCAATCCTCAACTCTGTCCTGCTTCGTTTTTCAGGGTCATTTTGTAAGAACTAGGGATTTGATTATGTTAAAAGCGAAAATGAAGAAGAAAAAAAAAATGAGACAAACCTTGTTGATTCCAAGAATGCCCTTGATTCGATCTTCATGTTCGACACAAACACAGGGGTCCAAGCTGCTAATAACAGTAAGCATTACAGCAGTTGCCAATGCAGAAGGTAAGCAACACGTGAATCTACAATCTGCATTCGAGAAGACACGAAATTAGACGACAAAAAACAGACAAATTATCCGACAACATTATTGCACAACAACAACAGCAACAAATGATTACCAGAAACGACAGACAGAACAAGGCACTCGCATCTCCTGAGAAACTCACAGCAAAACCGAGCCTCGAATTGAAGCCTCTCAGCAATGCACTCAAGAAATGCGAGCGGGGTCACAGGGTTCATCTTCCACTCGAGCGTCGACAGGATCAAAATCTCCATCCTCTGAATCGTTTTCGACTCGAACACATACTTGGACACCTCCACCTGCAACACACACAAAAAAAAAACAAATCAATCTCAATATCTGCGGATCAAGATTCGATCTTTATTCGTTCATTCGCGTACTTGGAGGTCGACGAGAAGAGGGACTTGAGTCTCCTCGACTTTGGCAGCCAAAGAAAGGCAAGCCACGGCTGCGAGCTGAGTCATCCACGGCTTCCCATCTCCCCGGGACCCGAACCTGTAAAGGAACCTATCCAGGTAGTCAACTGCAAGAACCGCAGTGAGGGCGGAGAACGAAAAGTAGTCGACGGCCTTGAGCATCCACTCCACCGCTTCGCATCGAGATGGGTTCTCTGCAAACCCACCGTACGGTTCGGATTCCTGCTCTTCTTTGTGCAGTAAATAGCTCATCCACTCGTCTTCGCGCGAGCCCTCTTCTCCTCGGCATTCCATCGAACAGTTGGTGTGCGTCGTCGAGTTTCCAGTGTCCGGAGAACACAGAGCGTCGAACAACGTTTTCCCTCGCGAGCGGTTCAAAGGGGAACGATCATTACAGTCAAAGAAAGATAAAGGGGGAGAAGAAGTGGTGAATGATTTGTCTTTGGTGTTTGTGATGATGAGCGATAAATTATTTTTGGTTTGTGGGTTTTGAGGAGCTGTGATTGTGCGTATATATGTGTGACGGATGAGAGGAAGTGTGTGACAGTGCGAGGAAATTTGTGGGTTTTTTAGTTATAAAATTATTCAATTTTTTCCGATTTTCGATTTTCGAGAAATTGAACATTTGTAAATTGTAAATTAATAAAAAATAAATTTAAAAATTCGTTACATGTAAGAAACGATAGTCATAATAATCAATTTTTATGTGAAAATTTATAGATTATTATATTTGATTAATTAAATAATTTAATTATAGACTTTAGAAAAATTAAAATTGTACTTTAATTATACTCCTATTTGTGTAAAAATTTATACTGTATCAGCATTATATTCACACTCGAATGAAAGTAAGAAAAAATGACCGTGACTCGTGAGTACAATTAAAAAATAAAATATAATTATTTTATTTTTTGAGTTTTAAAAATATGCGTTAGACTTTTACAAAATGTAAAAATATATAAATAATCGAAAAACAAACAAATAAATAAATAAATAAAAATTGATTGGGTGTCATTAAATATAACGAAAATAATACTACTATCGTAGTAGTATCAATAAGTTGCATGCATCCGTGCTCACGACATAATTATTACGATTTCCCAAAACAAAATAAAAGCCAGAGAAGATGGAGGGTAATATAGTAAATATAAAGTATAGACCGGTGTTTTAAAGACTCCCGTGATCAAAATTCAAAGCAAAACATTTAAACTTTTTTAACGTTTTATTTTTATTTCTTTTATCAAATTTAGTTTTATATATACTCCCTCCGGTCATTAATAGATGTCATACTTTGTTGGACACGGAATTTAAGAAAATTGTTATTTTTTAATTTTTTAATTAAAAAGTAAAGAGTAAAAATATATTTTAAAAGTAATTGTGAGTAAAGTTTAAAAAGTAGGTGGGGCAAAGTAGAATAAAATTGTATATTAAAATGAAAAAGTTAAAATAATTATTTCCTTTTTTGGAGTGTTTCAACTATTGTTGGACACCCCAAAAAGAAAAGTATAACAACTGTTTTTGGACCGAGGGAGTAATAATTAATTACTTTAGACTATGTAAAATTTATAAAAGTACTCTTACATATATTTAAAACGAATAAAATTTTGACAAAATAAATTATCTGATATCCTAAGTTGACGTTATTAATCATTACATAAAGAATTGATATTTTTTCGTGTAATTACGGGGTACATGTTAAAAGGAAAGATTAACAAACAAAGAGTACAGCAGTAATTACTTTTTACTATTTTGTTTTCTTTTGTGGCTTTCCTAAGAGCGTGCTAGCTCTTCATATTTATAAATTGTATTTTTAACTTTTACTTTTGGCATCAATTGTTTTTATATATATTCCTACATAAAACTTAGTAGTATTTTACCTAAAATATTGTTTGTCGCTGAAGTTAAACCCGTGTATTTGTTTCTCTAAAACATGAATAGTATATAGGAGTATGTATTTTTTTAACAACGTACTCGCGTATATAATAATAGTAAAATTTAAGATGAGTGAAATAGTACCCATCCGTTAAAGTGCATGCAAATGGGAGAGATTTATTTTCGAAGCTTAAATTAAGAAAAATAATGTGAAGTGAAATAGAGTTGATTTAATATTTAGTTAATATTTTATAAATAAAATTGAGTAATAAAGTATAGTGATGTTTAGATCAATTGTAATGTTTTGGATTTGAACTTACAAACTCACGATTTTCAATTCAAATGTTCAACCAATTAAGCTAACAACTCTTAACAAAAAATTACTCGCTTTTGAGATTAATCAAAATGAAATTACTCGCTTTTTAACCGGAGATAGTCCGTATAAAAGCTTACTTAGTGTTTACAAAATCGTTTAATTTTTAAAGTTTTGAATTACCCAAATTTCGAGGTAAAAAAATTGATTAAAATTAGCACTAATATTGTTTTGTAGCATGGTCAAAGTCAAATTGCTGATCAACCTCGGAAAGCAGCTGGCATGCAACTGCGTCTTTTTCTTATTTTTTTTCCAGCCGTAGGATTAAAACACCAAACCCAATGATCGCGATCTGACCGTCGATCTTGATGAGGGTGCATCCTACTATAAATGTAGCCGATAACTGGACCACCTCGTCATGGAGGTTGCATATGATTTTAATGAGGCTTTGGTACTTAGTTTGATGACGTGAATTTACTCGAAATCAATTTCAAGAATTAAAAATGTTTCCAAATCCAGCTTCCCCACAATTATTTCTCATTAGATTTTCAATGATTTTTTAATTTTTTTAATTCGGAAGATAGAAAAATATCTCATTATAAAGAGTCACAAATTATTGGAAATTAAATAAATAAATGATATGCAGTCAATATTAATTATTCTTAAATGCAACCAATACAATTTATTTTTTGATTGTGTTTGTGTTTGATGACGTGGCTCACTTAATTCGGAAACGACTTCATCAAGATTTCGTTATTTGCCGTTGCTTTCGATTCAACCTATTCGATCGGTTGATCCGTCAGTTGCCAAAGATGGACTCCAATCATTTGCATGTAGATGCATAAATAAACACCTACATTTACATCTACCATATCAAAATAACGCGTATGAAATATCGACCACAAGCACATCAAAATAATACTAATAATTATTATGAATTCCCATAAAACATATACACACTATAATATTATTCTATTAATATACTACTATATAACTTCCTACTATCATTTAACACTATTAAATAAACATTGTTGTGAAAGTTCAATGGGTGACATTTATATCTTGCATGATCTTCATGAATGTTTACTCAAACAATATTGGCCCAAGTCATGAAGGCCCAGATCACTCAGCTGACCCGACTCAACCTTTCTTGTATAGTTGTACTTTGTTGTTAGAAACTAAGTGGCCTTGCAAGGAATAGATATATCGAGAGATGTATTCATATAT